>CAUYQU010020884.1:0-119613 GCA_963574635.1 Cheracebus regulus | reverse complement strand
GGGGAGATAGCATGGGGAGAAATGCCAGATATAGGTGAAGGGGAGGAAGGCAACAAATTACACTGCCATGTGTGTACCTATGCAACAATATTGTATGTTCTTCACATGTACCCCAAAACCTAAAATGCAATAAAAAAAAGATATTATAAGGCTATAGTAACCAAATCAGCATGGTATTGGTATAAAAACAGACACATAGACCAATGAAAGAGAATACATAACCCCCAAATAATTCTATAGTCAACTGATTTTTGACAAAGGCACCAGGAACATACTTCAAGAGGAGTATTCAATACTTCCCTTTTGGAAAGAGGAAAGTATACCCTCTTCAATAAGCAGTCCTAGAAAAATGGGATATCCATATGCAGAGAATGAAAGGACCCTGATCTCTTACCATATAAAAAAGTAACTCAACATGAATTAAAGATTTAAATATAAGACCCAAAACTATAAAACTACTATAAGAAAATATAGGAGAAACCCTCTAGGATATTGGTCTATGCAAAGAGTTTATGGCTAAGAACCCAAAAGCACAGATAACCAAGTAAAAAAATAGATAACTGGGAAAATATTAGACTAAAATTCTTCTGTACATCAAAGGAAACAATTGGCAAAGTGAAGAAATAACTTGTTGAATGGGAGAAAATATTTCCAAAAGATTCATCTGACAAGGAACTAACATCCAGAATATACAAGAATTTCAAACAACTCAATATCAAAAACAAACTATTCTATTGGAAAGTGGGCAAAAGATCTAAATATATATTATTACAAATACATGCAAATAGCCAAACAGTATATGAAAAAATGCTTGCCATCACTAAACATGAAGGAATGCATATGAAAACCACAATGAGGTATCACCTTACCCCAGCTAAAACTATTATCAGAAAGAAGAAATAACAGATGCTGGGGAAGATGCAGAGAAAATGGAACACTTACACATTGTTGGTGGGAATGTAAATTAGTATAGCCATTATATATATATATATAAAAAAACAGGATGGAGACTTCTCAAAAAAAAAAAAAACTACTAAAAACAGAACTGCCATAAGATCCAGCCATTTCACATATTTATTTCCTTTCCTTTGGGTGTCTATCCAAAGAAAAGGAAATAAATGTATCAAAGGGACTCGTGTTTATTGAATCTCCATGTTTATTTCAGCAGTATTTACAACAGTCATGTTAAGGAATCAAACTAAGTGCCCTTCAATGGATGAGTGTATGAAGAAAATGTTGCATATTTGCAAAATGGAATGCTATTTGGTCATAAAATATAAATAATATCATTTGTAGCGATTTGGATGAAACTGGCGGTCATTATGTTAAGTGAAATAACATAATGTTATGACACAGAAATACAGATATCTCATGTACTCATATGTGGGAGTTAAAAAAGGTGATCTCATGGAGGTAGAGAGTAGAATTATATTTAACAGAGGTTTGGAAAGATGTGGATGTGTGTGTGAGGGAGTGAACAGATGTCGGTTAATGGTTACAAACATACAGTTGGATAGAAAGACAAAGTTCTAATGTTTAATAGTAAAGTTAAAAAAATTAAAATAGTAAAATTTAATAGTAAAGTTTAATAGTAAAGTAGGGTGACTATAGTTAATAACAATATATTGTACATTCCAATGTAGCTAGATGTGAGGACTTGAAATGTTCTCAACCCATAGAAATAATAAATAATTGTTGTAGTGGATATCCTAAGTATTCTGACTTGATTGTTACACATCCTATGCGTGTAACAAAATATCATATGTATCCCATAAGTATGTACAAATATTATGTATCAATAAAAAAGAGCAGATGATGCCATTGCAATTCTGAATGAGTATATTTTTCCATTGAAATACCTGTGTATGTATCACATAGAAGTAATATATAAAGAGATAATTTTGTGTGTTTTTATTCATACATAAGTTTATATGTGTAGTTTATATTCATGAGAATAAATTTTAAGATTGATAAGTATGGAGACAAAATATTTTATGGGCTGCTACAAGAAGCAGTGAGAAAAAGAAATTTCTATCTCTAAATACACATATTGTAAACAAAGATGGGTTGAAAAATCTGTCATCCAAGCTTTAATCTACAGGAGGTAGAAAAAAATCAAGATGAAACCATATAAACTGGAAATACAGAAATAATACATAGGAGAAGTTAATGAAGTACCTAGAAAAATATCAGCAAAGGCAAAGGCAAAAATTGATTCTTTAAAATACATTATTGATAATGATTGTGCTAGAAAAAGTAAAGCAAGGAGGAAGGTTATATAGTTAATATTGGATAGAATGTACTTACTAAGTAATGTATTTTTAGCAAAAGCAGAAAAGAGATGAATGTGTCATGCATTTATTTGAGGTATTCCAAGCAATGAGAACAGAAAGTTTAAAGGCCCTGAGGTAGTAGCTTGTCAGACTTGGTCAAAAAGCAAATTGAATAACAGTAGTGGGGAGGAAAATAAGACATAAAGTCAGAAAAGAAATTGCAGTCTAGATCATATTGCTAAGGTGTCTACCATAAGCAAAATAAGTCACACTTACAAGTTAAATGAATTCTTACAGAATTCCTCTGGCTACTGTGCTAAGAATAAATATACTAGGTCAGAAGTAGGAAGACAAATTCTAAACCCACTGCAATAATGCAGGTGAGATATGATCATAGTAGTAATGCTGGAGTTGACAAGACATTATCAGTTTCTCAACTTATTTTGGGAGCAGAGCCATCATACTTTGCTGACACAATAATTTTTTTCTAATATCCTGAAAATGAAAGAAAAAGCAGTTAAGTATGTGCCCAAGCTTTTATGCTGAGCAATTGTAAGAATGAACTGGTCATTGATTAAGGTGAGAAAATCTGTAGAAGGAACAGGTTTGTAAATAAATACCAGAAGTTCAGATTTGGGCATGTTATAGAGTTTAGTGCATGCTAGACATCCAAGTGGAAAATCTGAGAAAAGAATTGAATGTGAGAGAAATTCAGAATAGGGGTACATACTCCGAGGCTTGAGTTAAATTCTGGGGTCTTCAGCATATAAAATATTTTTTAAATCTAGGAATTAAATGGATGAGATTAAGGAGAGCATATAGACAGAAAAAAAGTGAATAAGTTCAAGGACTGATCCTGGAGTATTTTTAGAATTCTGAGAGGAGAGGAACCTGTAAAGGAGATGAAGCAGTAAGAAGAAAGGCAGGAGGAAAACCAGGAGAGTATTTCACATGTGCAAAATATACAAAAGAGGAAAAAAATATTAACTATGTCAGAATCCACTGATGAAGACAATGTCTGATAAAAGATCAGTAGATTTATCAATTTATATGTAGGTCACTGTACACATTGAGAGAAACAGTTGCAGTTGATTGGCGTAAGAAAAACCTAAGTATATTGAGTTCAGAAGTAAATAGTAGAAGAGGAGTAGAAGATATCAAGAATAAACATTCTTTCAAGGAGTTTGCCTTCTGCTAGACAGGGTACTCTTCTGATTTCTGCTAGCAAAAATAATCCTTTAAATCTGAGCACACTTAGAAGATAATTTCTGTTAAATATTGAATGTTAATAATGACATTTCCAAGGAAGAAAGCAGTAGAAAAAATAATTGCTTTTCAACTTTAGCAAATGCACTGAAAAAATACTTGGTATCTTCTAATTTATTTTCTTTCATACCTTAGCTATTTTTTTCTTCTTGTTAGCCTTTTAAAGTAGTTTTTACATTTTATATGATTATGTGAGAACTGGATATTTTATTGCCTCACATATTTTCATCAAAATATGATTGACTTCCATTCACCTACCTGATTTGTATCACTGTTACTACTTGAAATATTCTAATCCAGGAAGACAGAGCAAAGTTATCTCACTTATCAAAAAACAAAACGAAACAAAACAAAAAAACCCACATTCATCTCAAAATAACTGCTTTTCCACTATTCACTCTATCAACAAAGGATCACAGTTCTGAATTTCCAGAATCATCTTTTCTGTTCCATCTACCAATTTTTAAGACTGTATCTCAAATTCAAGTTTGGGGAAATAATCGTTTTTAATCAATTTTGATAAGTCATCATTTGAGATATGTGGATCACCTAGAGAACTTTAGCATTTACTTGGATTGGATTAAGTGGCTACATAATTTCTTAGGCAAAATGGGAAACCTTATCGAACCATTCATTGACAAGATTGAACAACAATATGAAGACAATCACCAGTCCCACCCATGATTTCTCTCTATGTAAAGAGAGGATAATTCTGTGAAATCTGGAAGCTTTTGCATTCCATTACAGATGAGCACTGCAATGAGTAAATCACATTGACTGTTGTTGCTCTTTGCAAGGGTTTGACTACACAGTTCAATAATCATTACCTTAATGAAGAATGACAAGACAGTTTTAACAAAATAGTACACATTCATTTGATCATGAGATCATGACCTTCCACTGAGCACATGGAATCTTAAAAAAGTTTGCATCCTAATCTAACAGGTGCATTTGAACAAATACATTTAATCAGACACTTTCTGAGACCAAAATGGCTAATTTTGAGAGAAATGCATGAAAAAATATATTTTCTTCCCTGATTGTCTTTAGTGGGATATTCTAAATGTTTGTGCATGTTGATCAAGTTTATCTGAGATAAAAACACTTTGCAATATTTAAATGACAAACAACCAATTAAGAAACCTGCTTAGGTAATATCTTCTGGAAACAATTTGATAACACACAAGTCTACTAAGAAACATGAAAATAACAGAAAACTGATACAGAATTTAAGAGGTAAATGAAGCTCTATTATCAGAGCCTTTCTTTCAGGAAGTTTGTGCCAAGAGTAAAATGATTCAGTGATATGGGTGTTACAGCCCAGGCAGAACAATGAGAATATATGTAATCTTTATAGATAATAAAAACAATAATAGCAATAATATGATAAGAAGGTACATAATTATTTTAAATTATAACAATAGTAATAGTGATAATAACAAAGAGGAGAAGGTGGGAAAGGGGAAACGAGGATGATGAAGAAGAGAAAAAAGGAGAGGAAGAAATATTATTAAAGAAGAGGAGGGGGAGGGGAAAGAAACCAACAAAAACAGCAACAACTGTAGTGGATATTGTGACGTATTAGCCAGATGCCTCTACTCTTCAGGATTACAGTGCTCATTCCTCCAGCTCTTGAGGGTTATGGCAGCTGCTGTGTTTTCAGCTGAGTATCTTTCTCAGGTATTATATTTAGCTGAAAAGAACGGACTCTCAAAAAGTCATAGCCCCTTACCAGGAGGCAGTTTACATCCAATGAGTGGTCAGTATGGTGGGATAAAACTTTGGCACCCTTTTCTTAATTTGGAACAACTCTGCAGGACCACACCCACTCCAGAGCTCCCTATAGAATCAGCTAATTTATTTGCTGTTACAGAATCACTGCTCGACTTCTCCCTGTATACAGTTCTGCTTCTCTTGCTTCCTCACAGATTTTGAGCCCAAAACGCTCCCCAATAAAATTTCTGCAAGGACATCACTTCACAGTCCCATTCCTGGAAAAAATCAACCTACAACAATGTCACTTATATATTGCTAACTACATGTGAAGTGCCATTGTGTTTTATACGTTAACACATTTAATCTCCAACAGTACGGTGTAGGTGAAATTATTATGCCAATTTTACAGATGAAAAAATGGAGGCACAAAGGGGTTAAGTAACTTGCCTTAGTTCTCATCTTCAGTATCAGAGAGAACCAGGATTTGCGCCTAGGCACTTTGACTCTAGACTGCATGCTCTTGCTACCATGTTCTAATGCCTTTTAACCTTGATACCATGGAATTTGACTTCCAAGGTGTTTTTAGAAAGATAACAGGCTTTCTGACTTCAATTTCTTTAAATTCAATTTTGTTCAGAAAATAACATCTCTTTTCATAGGTACATTAAGAAGAAACTACTATGCTAAAATTAGAGTTTCTGCCCTCCCCACCCTTTTTAGCTTTTCAATTTGAGAGCCAAAAGAATCCTGTCAAAACTAAGTGGTTTCCTGCCATTTCTCAGATCAAAATCCTTAAATAGTTTTCCATCTCACTCATAACTAAAGCCAAATTCTTATATGGTAGACTATTTTTTTATTGAAAAATATATGTTCTTCCTCTCCATTGGGCCCATTCCTACATGTCTTTCTGTGTAGAAAGAGTACACTTTCCATTCCATTAACATCATGCTTGCCCATGTGGCTTGCTTTTGCCGATGGATTATGACTATAATATGCTATATCTGAGCATAAGCTTTGAAAACTATCACATGGTTCCACTATGGCTCTTTTACCTCTGCCACAAGAACTGATGTCCCATATATGATTTACTCCTTTAGCCTGGTTGCCTGAATGAGGACAATATAAACAGAATCACAGAAAGCCCATGAAGGGGATATAAAATAAGCCCAAAATTTTGTTGTCATAAATCTCTGAGATTTGGGTATTTTTTTTAAAAAACCACAGCATAACCTAGAGAAAGCTGGCTCATGCATCTTATTGAAACCATTGATGCCACAATACACCCTGCCCTCTGGCCTTATATCTTTGACTTTTTTTCCGACCAGCAATTATGAAGACTGAAATCCAGCCTTGAATCAGTTTAATTCATGATTGTATTAAGGACCCCATCTTGGCCAGGTGTGGTGCCTCACGCCTGTAATCCCAGCACTTTGAGAGGCTGAGGCGGGCAGATCATGAGGTCAGGAGTTCAAGATCAGCCTGGTAAACATAGTAAAACCCCATCTCTACTAAAAATATAAAAATTAGCTGGGTGTGGTGGCACACACCTGTAGTTCCAGCTACTCAGGAGACTGACGCAGGAGAATTGCTTGAACCCAGGAGGTGGAGGTTGCAGTGAGCTGAGATTGTTTCACTGCACTCCAACCTAGGCAACAGAATAAGACTCCATCTCAGAAAAAAAGGACCCCATTTTGTCCCCACCCCACAAACCCACCATATTCCTTAAGGACAACCTTGAACACCCCAGGAACTGGGCAAGTGTGCCTCTTTTTAACTACCATGCACATAGTATACTATAATAAATTGCTTGTTTAAATGACCTCCCTCTGTACCCTATCCAGTCCCTGAATTCTTAGGCAGGTACTATGTCTTGTAAACTTTTTTACTTGTGTAAATAGGGCACACAACTGTGCTCATTATATAAAAGCAGTTGAATAAATCAGTGTATTAGCATTATCTTTCATTTATTAATCTTTTATTTTTCATTACATTTTAATACAGCAAAGCAAATACAGGTAAACATCAGTATTCTTTATACAATAGCAGACAGAAAGGGAAGCCAGCCACAATTTAGAGTGCTTTTTCGGTTGTTGTTATATTTGTTTGTTAGTTTATCACTTTAAGCTAGATTATTTTACTGGCAAATTTGTTCAAACTTTCAAGGAAAAGCCTATATCTATAGCTATATGCTATATATTCTCTTCTAGATAATGCAACAAGATGGAAATATTTCCAAAACATTTTATAAAGCTATCAAAACTCATACCAAAATACAACAGAGACAGCAAGTGGTCATCACATTTACCCAACCAGACAGTATATTAAAACAGTTGAAACATTTCAAGACACCTCACAAGAACTAAATATGAGAAGACATAAATAGAACTGGAACACAAATACCAAATACAATATGTAACCCCCCACGCCCCCCAATATATGAGACTTGAGGCTCTAAGGCCCCTCCTTGCAAGGCCCCTCTGACTGCCATGCATTCCTCTACCTGAAGTTGTGAACAAAGAATTGCCTGTGCCCAACATCAGCTCTATTGGCCTCATCTTCCATTGCCTCCCTGTACTGCTGTGGCCAGTCCTGTGGCTCCTTTCTGTGGATTCTGGCCACATATCGCAGGGCTTTCATCTTGGAGGTTTCCAAACGGGCTCTAGGACCCCACACAAACTCATATTGCACTGGATCACTGTCGGGAACCCGTAAACTGTCTATGTAGCGCTGACTCAAATATCTGCAAGTGATCACGTGCTTTCTCCCAGATTGAACCCCTAAACCTCTCAGAAAGGCCCAGACTGCAGACTCCCTGGCGTGGTTGCCCATTATAAAGATGAAGCTTAGGACCTGCATCAAAAAGTTGTTGCCAGGCCTGTTTGGACTGTCTACAATCTCCTCAGTTTCTTCCATCTCCCTTCTGTTGTACAGGGTATAAGAGTGATTTCTGGGATCAAGTACCACTAGCTCTGTCCCATACACATGGTTCAGGGTGCGGGCAGCACGATTCAGGAGGTCAGGGAACACTTTGCTGCACTCTCGGCCAATGTAGTACAGAATTCCTTTCTTTGGTATAGGCAGCTTAGTTGAATCCATAAGCAGAAATAACTGCACCAACTTCCTTGCCTTGCTCTCCAATCTTGACTCAGGCCATGAATGTGGAGGATATTTTGAGGAATAGTTGGAAACCTCTGAATCAGGGGATGCTATCTCTCCAGCAACTTCCTCAAAAAAGGGCCTCCTAAAGTGAGGGAGGGCCTGCCAACCCTCAGCAAAGGCTCTGGCAGCATCTTCTTCCAGAGCTTCGTTGTATTGCTCTGGCCAATCCATAGGATCTTTGTTATATATTTTAGCCATGAACTTCAGAATTTTCATCTTGGTGGTTTCTATGTGGGATCTTGGGCCCCAGAAAAACTCATACTCCACTGGCTTACAGTCAGTTACTGGCCTGTAGTCTAAGTAACGCTGCCATACAAATTCCACAGACAGAAGTCTCTTTGGGTTCCCAAAAATGGAAAGCCTCCTTTCCCGCTGCACTCCCATTCTCCAGAGCATTTCCCAAATCTCTGCCTCCTTGGCTTGGTTGCCATTCAGGAATATTTGGCCTAGAATCATCATCAGGAGGCCCATCTTTGGCCCATTTGGGCTCTCTTCTAACCCTTCAAAGGGCACAGGTCCCAGTTTGTTGAGCAGAATGTAGGTGTGTGCCTCAGGGTCAAGTTCTCTCAATTCAAACCTAAAAATACACTCCAGGTGGGCTGCTGCTCGCCTGAGTATCTCAGGAAACTGGTTGCGATATTCTTTAACAATATATTCCCGCATTTCAGACTCCCGGATAGGGTACTTGCTCTGATCCTTCACCAGCAGGAACTGCAACAGCTCAGCTACATTCTGTTCCATAGGGTCCTGGGGCTTCAGGGTAATTGCAACCCGGGAAGTACTGAGGCCCATAATAGTAATGGAGTTGGGGCTCTCACAGTCTCTCAGGACCTGGAACTCTATAGGGCCTTCCGCACCCTTAGGACCCTCAGAGTCTGAGTCCACAGAGGCCTTGGATTCCCCAGGGCTTGACAAAACAACGGAGCACTTAGAGGGGTTCCGGTCCACAGAAGCACTTGAGCTAAACAGTGTGCTCGGGCCCTCACCAGGGGTGGGCAGCACGGAGCTTCCCGGTCCGTTGGAGGTGGTGGGCTGCACTAGGGTACTTGGTCCCTCACCAGGAGTAGGCGGCATGGTGGTGCTCAGCCCCTCAGTGGCGGTGGGAGGCACAGAGGTGCTCAGTCCTTCACCAGGGGTGGGCGGCACAGAGGTGCTCAGTCCCTCACCAGGAGTGGGCTGCACGGAGGTGTTCAAGCCCTCAGTGGTGGTAGGTGGCACGGAGGTGCTTGATCCCTTACTGTGGGTGGGCACCAAGGAGGTGCTTTGTCCATCAGAGGCGGTGGGCAGCACGGAGGTGCTTGGTCCCTCACCAGGGGTGGCCGGCACAGAGGGGCTTGGTCCCTCATAAGGGGTGGGGACAATGGAGGTGCTTGGTCCCTCAGAGGCGGTGGGCGGCACAGAGGTGCTCTTTCCCTCACCAGGGGTGGGCGGCACGGAGCTGCTCGGTCCCTCAGAGGCGGTGGGTGGCACGAAGGTGCTCGGTTCCTCACCAGGGGTGGGCGGCACGGAGGTGCTCAGGCCCTCGGTGGAGGTGGGAGGCACAGAGGTGCTCAGTTCCTCACCAGGGGTGGGAGGCAGGGAGATGCTCAGTCCCTCAGCAGGAGTAGGCTGCACGGAGGCGCTCAGGCCCTCAGTGGTGGTGGGTAGCACGGAGGTGCTTGATCCCTTACTGAGGGTGGGCATCAAGGAGGTGCTTTGTTTGTCAGAGGCGGCAGGCAGCACGGAGGTGCTCGGTCCCTCATTAGGGGTGGCCGGCACGGAGGTGCTCGATCCCTCATCAGGGGTGGGTGGCACGGAAGTGCTCAGGCCCTCAAGTACGGTGGGCGGCACAGCGGTGCTCGGTCCCTCATCAGGAGTGGCCGGCACGGAGATGCTCAGGCCCTCAGTGGCGATGAGCGGCACGGAGGTGCTCACTTCCTCACCAGGGGTGGGCGGCACGGAGGTGCTCGGTCTCTCAGAGACGGTGGGCGGCAAGGAGGTGCTCGGTTCTTCAGAGGAAGGGAGGGGCCTGGAGGTGTTCTGGCCCTCCGAGGCGGCAAGCGTCACTGATGTGCACAGCCCCTTAGACATGGTGGGAGGCCCAGAGGTGCTTAGGCCCTCACTGGGGGTGGGCAGCACGGAGGTGCCAGGGCCCTCAGAGATGGTGGGCTGCCCGGAGGCGCTTGAGGCCTCAGAGATGGTAGGCGGCACAAAGGTGCTTGGACCCTCAGCGGAGGTGGGCAGAACGGAGGTGTTTGAACCCTCAGAGGCACAGAGGCCCTGGAGGATCTGGGAGTCGCTGGGACCCTGGGGGACATCTGAGCCTGGCACATCAGCGGGGAGCCCGGGGGCATTAGGGGCCTGGATTTCGCTGTTGTGCGCAGTGGCCTTTGCACCGCGGCGGCGGCGGCGGCGCGAATTCTGGCTTACCAGAGACATGGTCCTGCCGACAGGCGAGTAGATCTGGCCGAGAGGACTGGAGGTATGTAGGTGCCTCGGCACAAAACTGCCGCTAGCGGTAATTCTCTTGCTGCTGCTCCCAGAACCAAAGTTCCAAGTAACTTGCTGAAGCTGAAATTAGAGGTGGTGAAAAAGGCAGGCACTGGCCAGCAATGAATGCTAGTCTCAGTGTACTCTGCTTGTCACACCCCGCCCTCTGCCGCAGTCCGCGCAGGCGCAGACCGGCTCTGCGGCAAGGCGATCTCGCCCCGCCCCGCACCTCCCCTGGGCCTGAGAAAGTGGATGCGGTGGTTCTGCGCCAAAGGAGAGCGCTAGCAGAAGGGAAACTGGTAGGGTGGAACAAGGAGCTTAGAGTAGATGGTTAGGGAATAAAAATGTAAATAATAACTACTCAGATTTAAGGTACGATTAGAAGGCTTCTACACAGAGTGCCAAGCACTTAATAGATTCTGAAAATTCTGAAATATCATTGAGATTTGCATTTTCCAAAAACTGTTTCAAGGAAAATATTCATGGTCTCTGGAAGGGTAGAATCTCCATCCCTGACCCTGTCTCTTCTATCACTTTCTCCATGTATGTGTCTAACTCCTCTCGTAAAGTTATGAGCTAGTAAGAACTCTTTCCTAGAGGGTCTGAATGCCTGGTATTTAGTACCAATTAGGGAGCTTCGAACCAGCTTGAAAAGCCCAACATTCCCAGCCCAAACTTTCCCAGTCTCCCAGGCTTTAGTGGGAAAGCCACTAAAACTTAAAAATTTGCTTAATTCTTTCTCTCCACAATGACCTGTCAATCACCTGCTCATTTAATAGAGCTTTTGTGAAGGTCAGTTGAGATACCGAATGTTAAGGGATGTTACCTGCTCTGTTTTGCTCTATTACTCTAGTATTTTTGAGCGGATCCAACCCTGATCTCCTTATTCATGCATTAAAAAAACACTGGTCAACTATCCAGAAGTTACAGAGTTAATTTCTTTGTCATCCAGGAGCACTCAATGTAAAAACTGGAGTCAAAGAAAAAGTGAAGCCAAATTTTCCAGAAGTTTATAAGGAATTCAGTGGATGGCAGGGCCAGTTCTACCTGTAGACTCAGAAAAGGCTTCATAAAAGAGAAGATGTTTAAAAAGATGAGTGGGTAGGTATTTACCAAAAGGACAAAAATGAGAAAAGCATTCCAACTGAGAGTAGCACGACAGCAATGAGTAAGAAAGAAAACACTGACGAGAGCAATCAGGTTGGTTTTAGAAGTTGGGGGGAGAGAGGGAGGAAGAGAGGTAGAGGGAAAACACTAACTTTCTGACACACAACTACTACAACTCAGCTTACTACTATTGACCCTCTATTGATGTTTGTACCTTGCTGCAAACTTTTATTATATGTGGTCTTTCTTACTATCTCGTAAAAATTCTGGGGGTATACTTTTCCTTTTACACTTGTTTATGGAAAGGGAAAATAACTGGCTACAGTCACAAAGTTTCACTATCTCTGTCTCCAATTAGAGAAGCAATCCCATATATGCATATCCAGTTTCAGCTCTGTGAAGTCCAATGCAGTTACTATGCCCAGGGCCTATTCAGTTTGGGAAGCGCAAAAAACCTAAGATATTTCTAAACTTCAGCAACAGATATTCTTAACCTAGAGTCCAGTGATTTCTGGAGACTGAAATTTTCAATTCTCTAAACTAAAAATTTTACCTTTAGAAATATATTGTAAAAAAAAAAAGGCTATATGTAGAAATATTTAACTAAAATAACTTTTATTATATAATTTGTTCTAATATAACAGAGCTGAAACCTATATGAATGTTAAATAAATAAAGAGTAAAGAAATTATGGTACTAAAAATGGAATACCAATAAGTCATTATAATGATATTAAAGAATTCCATTTCTAATAATGTGTAGTTCATTGTAGCAGCCCTGCGAAAACCATCCTAGAAATTTAGGTAAAGAAACTCTTTGATGACAACAAAGGCTACCAATACAGCATCAGAAAACTATAAAGGCAATGAGGACTTAAAGAGTAATGATTTCAGAACAAGGAAAGTGCAAAGAGGTGAGTCTTATATTGTATACAACTTTGTCACTTATGGAATTTAATGTTTTGCAAGCTGATAATGTGGAATTCTAAACTTACTGAAATAGTACATCAAAAATGAAGGCAAAATAAATACATGTTCTGAAAACAATACTGAGTAAATTGAACAACAGTACCCCCACAGTGAGGAAATACTGAAAGGTTCCTATATGAAACTGAAGAGATGCAAGAATTGAACAGTAATAGAAAAGATAAATATATGGGTAAACAGACATATTGACGATGTAAAATAATAATATGTTTTTGTATAATTTATATGTAGAACTAAAATATATGAAACTAGTGAGTGCAAGAGATTTGGGGACTGATCAAGAAAAAAATATATTACCACAAGTTTTCAGTAACACACAATGAGTTTTTGCTTGTTTGTTTATTTTAGAATTTCAACTTTTATTTTAGATTCTGGGGATACATATGCAGGTTTGTTACATGGGTGTATTACATGATGCTGAGGTTTGGAAAACAAATGATCTCATCACCCAGGTAGTGAGCATAAAACTCAACAGTTAGTTTTTCAACTGATACTCACCTATATTCTTCTCCCTTTTAATATTCCCCCAGTGTCTATTGTTGCCATCTTTATGTCCATGAGTACCCAATGTTTATCTCCAACTTATAAATGAGAACATGTGGTATTTGGTTTTCTGGTTCTGTGTAAATTCGCTTAGGATAATGGCCTCCAGCTGCATCCATGTTGCTGCAAACGACATGATTTCATTAGTTTTTATGTCTGTGTTGTACTCCATGGTATATATGTACCACATTTTCCTTAGCCAATATCAATGATAGACACCCAAGTTAACTCCATGTCTTTGCTATTGTTAATGAGGCTGCAAAGAACATACGAGTGTATGTGCCTGTTTGGTAGAATTTTTTTTCTTCTGAATGTATACCCAATAATGTGATTATTGAATTGAATGGTAATTGTGATTTATGTTCTTTGAGAAATATCCAAACTGCTTTCTATAGTGGTTGAACTATATATAGTGTTTACTATTACTAATTTACATTCCGACCAACAGTGTATAAGCATACAATGAGTTTTATTTGGTTAACTTTGACAGGTTTACAAGGTCATGGGGTTCATCAAAGTCTGAGATCTTCCAGAGGTTGGTGGTAGGTCACTACCTAGAAAATGAGAGGACAAGCTAACTGGAGAGAGGGAGGGGAGTCAAAGAGATGGCTTATGCATGTATGTGATGTCTCTCAGCAGCAAGACAGAGAGTTTTGGGGTCAGAGATCTCTGAAGGGCAGCAGCAGCTTAGGGTTTTCATCACCTGGAGTTTATCCTATCTATAGCTAGCAGATGATTGTAGTTTTACAGGGATTGCAAAGAAGGCAGCCTCTAAATGGCTAACAATTAACTTATTGGTCTACACTTAAAACAATTGGATGTGTAAAAAATTGAGTTTGGTACTGGCAGGATCAATATACAGTGGCCATCTTTGGCTCACGCATATAACATATTCTGGCCCAATGTTATCTTTTTTTTTTTTTTTGAGATGAAATTGTGCTTTTGTTGCCCAAGCTGGAGTGCAATGGGGCAAACTAGGCTCACTGCAACCTCCACCTTCCAGGTTCAAGTGATTCTCCTGACTCAGCCTCCTAACTAGCTGGGATTACAGGCACGTGTCACCATGCCTGGCTAATTTTTTGTATTTTTAGTAGAAACAAGGTTTCACCATGTTAGCCAGGCTGGTCTCGAACTCCCTACCTCAGGTAATACAC
The DNA here is from genome assembly GCA_963574635.1 of Cheracebus regulus. NCBI lineage: Eukaryota > Metazoa > Chordata > Mammalia > Primates > Pitheciidae > Cheracebus > Cheracebus regulus. The sequence continues at coordinate 104,940 of CAUYQU010020884.1, read as the reverse complement.
CTGCCTTGGCCTCCCAAAGTGCTGGGATTACAGGTGTGAGCCACCGTGCCTGGCCTATGTTATCTTACAATTAATATTGTATGTTATTTTGCAGTGCCGGAGTCTGGAGCCAGAAATAAAGGAGACAGAATCCTATACGGGCACAAACAAGGATTTCAAGGCCCTTTCATAGTCAATATGCCCACTTAATGGCAGAAAGCCAGGGAAATCAATTCGAAAAAGGAGCAGATTTTAATTTGTTCAATTGTTTGATCAATAGAGTGACATTATAACCCCATTTGCTACATGTTCCTGGCTATCTATAATACTAGAATCAGATTGGCAGAAGCAAGTCCAGCATGCAGTTAAATTTGTCATTATATGTGCTGCTGTGACTTAAGATATCTACAGGTTTAGGCAAATGAATGTTTCTTCTTATTTGGATTGATGTGCCTTGCTTGAGTTTCTGGGTGATTGCCAGTAGTAAATAGCATCCGAACGTTTGCATGGGTCTAGAGTAAGCTTCATAGTATCTCTTCACAGATTTTAAAAAGTTATTAATTTATACATGCACCAAAATAGATTCTGAACTGTGGAATACTCGCACATGTGATCCTCACAAGTAGGCCAAATTATTTCAAAAATAACTATTAATCATATTATAAATTTGGCCTATTTATGTCCCTGTTTATGATGATGTTCTAATTTCATTGGGAGGCCACCTGTTCCATCATTTCTATTCCAGGGAAACTTTTCTAGGAAGTCCATTTATATAGCTTTAATAACCTCAAGGGTGAACCCTTGGGAGGTGGCAGTGTGATATCACCAATAAATTTCTTTCCAAGTTAGCTTTGATACCAGGCTTCTCATTATTGTGTCTATCTCTGGTATGGTGGAATGTATACTGAAAGATTGAATGTACAAATGGACAATGGTTGGATCATATATAAAAATAGAACAGTGACCCGAAACCTTCAACAACCTGCCTAGGAAACAAACCCACTTAACTATAATAAGCAGCCCAGATCATTAGGCGGCTATAAGTCAGACTTGTAGGATGTCAAATTTTTATCTTTAATAACAACCCAAGAAAATAAACAATAATTTCTATAACAGTCAGCCGAAAATGTCCAGGACTTCTTTAATAACTGACTGCCTTCTTAATTTTTGTCTCTGCATCCAACTTAGGTCCAACCAGAGAAAGCCAAATACGCATCTCTAATCACACAGGATGATCCACTTCTAGTTAGCCTGCCTACCACTTCCCTATACCAGTGATCTCTATTCAGTGTATGCCTGTAGCCTTTCTTTCTCCCCCTATAAAGCTTTCTCACTGTTCTACTTGCCTTTGAGTCTCTGCCAAAACACAAATGACAATGGTTGACTCCCTTACTATAGCAAGCTCTGAAATAAATAGCCCGTTTTAAACATTTGGGTGGTCGTTGTTATTCCCACAGTATATTCTTTGGGATACTCAAGAAAAGTAACATTGGTCACAAATTTTCCTCAAATATTTCTCAAGACTTTATTAATGGCAGTTTTGGTAGATCCTGCAAAATTTCTAATAAATATAAGCAAGTAGTTGTCAATTTGGGTAAAGAAATTTCCATGTAGAGAGCAGTTAGAGTTCTCCATGGGATCATATATGTTTTTAGTAGGAATTATCTTTGCTGTAACCTTCAATAGCTATGATTATTTACCATGGACAGCCAGCCTTGCAATTGTTGTAGAACCAGCTTCCATTGAGTGTTATGTAAAACTTGGAGTTGATATTGTGAGAAGGTTATTATGGAAGAATTCTTAAGCTGGTCATAGTCCCTGATTTATCAGATGTGCCTTGGCCCAGGTAATATTACGTAGTATATGTTGCTTTACTTGTTTATATTAATTGGCCACCAGAGAGGAAGTCCATAGTAAGATGCCCCTGGCCATTTAGTACAATATTTTCATAGCTCCTGAGGTTTACAACAAAGACAATTCCTACTAAAAACATATTCGATCCCATGGAGAACTCTAACTGCTCTCTACATGGGAATTTCTTTACTCAAATTGACAACTACTTGCTTATACTTATTAGAAATTTTGCAAATATTTAAAAGTACCAAAACTTCCGTTCATAAAGGCATGAGAAATATTTGAGGAAAATTTCTGACCAATGTTATTTTACTGGAGTATCCCAAATAATATACTGTGGGAATAAGAAAGACCACCCAACTGTGGAAAGCAAAGGCTACTTATTAATAAGTTGGATACAGAGTCTTAACAAATGGGGTTTGTACTAGAGGGGAGCAAGAACATTATAATTAATAATAAAATACATCAATAAAATACATCAATAGTTGTAAGGACTTACATTGTTTACATTTATTATCATCCCAGGGATTACTAAAATTACAGTTTTATTTTGGCAATCCTTTAGTATTTGTTGTAATTGTCTTTGAATTACAGTATTTTTAATTTGATTGCATAAATCACAAATATCTTGGTTATAATACGGGGTATATGCTATCTCTGGGCATTCCTTAAATGGAACTCAAAAGGTCATGGTCCATTGCTTTATTTCCTTGATTGGCAGTAGTTAATAATAGTTTTTGTCTAATTTGAAGAAAATGTTGGCCCATAAGGCTTAGAAAGCATTTATGAGTCACAAGTGGTATCTTAGATAGTCCGACTTAGCCATATTGGGTGATGATAACAGTAGCAGAGACAAGAGGGGGGTGCTAACCTTCAGAGCTGATGTCTGTGGTTATGTTAGTAGGGCTGGACAACCTAAATAGTTAATGGTGTGGCTCCCATTGTTCCCAATCTGACCTATGTTATGTGTCTCCCTGTGATGAACCTGTGGCATGTTGTTTTCAAACATACCTTGTCAGCAGTAGGGTATAGATTATGAGGGATAGGGTGATCCACCAAATGATGTGTAGCCAACACTGGTGAGGGTACTAACTTCTGAAGCAAAAAAAAAAGCAAAAAAAAAGGAGTAAAATTAGAGGTTATCTGCAACCAGCAGTACAAGATCTGGTTGTTCCCGGCTATCACCAAAATGGTGTTACCCAGTGCATGGAGAATAGTTCCACTTTCTGGGTGTTGGAAGCAGTTCCAGGTTTGTTTCACAGTGCCTTTAGTGGAGCAAAGTACATGGATGACAGATAAGGCCACCTCTATCTCCAAACAGTGGTGGATGGTTTGCTCAACTTATTTTGAGTGATCAGTGAATGCAGTCTGAGGTTGGTTCCAGAGTTAGTGATCCACAGTGAAGGGAAAGTAGCCAGGCTCTGGTTTTCTATCAGGAAGAAATGTAAGGTGAAAGTACCATATGGGTGTTCCTTTGTTGTAGGTGGCAATGCCTGAGCTCTTATGTTCATGAAAACTGGTAACAAGTTGTATCTGGTGTGAGTATGTACACCAGCAGAGGTCATAACATCTCTGTTGGTGGTCTCATTTTTTGTAAATTTCAATGTAATGTAGTAATGCCATAAAATCAGGGCTACAGGTATTATTATTGATCATTAGGGGGACCATTGCTCTCCAGGTTGTTTCAATTGCCATTGTTTTAAAACCCATTGTCAGGCTGAGCATGGTGGCTCATACCTGTAATCCCACTGCTTTGGGAAGCCAAGGTGGGAGGATCACTTGAAGGTCAGGAGTTTGAGACCAGTCAGACCAACATAGTGAAACCTAATCTCTATGAAAATATTAAAAATTAGCTACATGTAGTGGCATGGCATGCACCTGTAGTTCAGCTACTTACCCGGCTGAAGTGGGAGGATTGTCTGAGCCCAGGAGTTCAAGGTTACACTGAGCTGTGATCATGCAACTTCACTCCAGCATGGGCAACAGAGAGAAACCGTGTCTCTTTAAAAATAAATAAATAAATAAAAGCCCATTGTCTTTCTGTGTTACCTGCTTCCAGGAAGATAGGGTAGGTCAAAAACTGAAGCAATTTTTTTTTTGAGATAGGATCTCACTCTGTCACTCAGGCTAGAATAAAGTAGCACGATCATTGTTCACTGCAGTCTCTCCTCCCAGGCTCAAGTGATCCTCCAACGTCAGCCTCCAAAATAGCTTGCACTACAGGTACACACCACCATCCCTGGCTAGTTTTTATATTTTTGTAAAGGCAGGGTTTTGCCATACTGTCCAGGATGGACTTTAACTCCTGAGCTCAAGAGATCCGGTGTCCTGAGCCTCCCAAAGTGCTGGGATGACAGGTATGAGCCTCCACGCCTGGCCATCAAGGCTATTTTGTAATGCCTACTTTTGTACTTGCTTTACAGTAAAATGGGAGCCTTGTTTTTATTGTAAAAATTGTGGCATTCCCACAGAATATAAAAGCTGTTCTGTTAACCACCCAATAACATCAGAAAAAGTTGATGTCTTGTACTGGTAATCGAACAGAAAGCCTGTAGAAGTGTACATCATTTCTAAGGCATTTTTAATCATTCCTGCCACTGCAGAGAGAGAATCAATGAGATTGTTTTGCAAGTTTTGATTTATGTTTCTATGAAAATTTCTCCTTCTGTAAGGTGGGTCCAGTGTCTAGATTATTGGAGTATAGTACAGTCCTTAGTGGCTTTGTGTGAATGTCTTTTTGCTGTACCCACTCCTCTTAATTCATTATTTAAACCTCATGATATCCAAGTGCCCTGATCTCTCATGTGCCCACTGATAGAAGCATAGAATGGTTCATATCAAACTTTCAGAAACTCCCTATCCTTCAAGATACCTACATGCTTTGGTGGGTTTGTTAGTTTGTTGGCTTTCTTAACTTTATATCACCTCCTCTCTGTCTTGTTTGGTATGATTCAAGGTATGATACACCAATACGGGAAGAATGGGAGCCAATGGGACAATTTATTCCCATCTGTCTACATCCAGTGTCTTGGCTTTGTATTCTTTAGCCCTGATTCTGCCAAAGTCCTGACCAGATAATTATCCCATTAACTATGAAGCAGAAGTTGATGAAAACATAAGCCTGAGGAAAATGTTTCTCAAGAGTGTACTCTGTGTCTAGTAGTATTGTGAACAGTTTAACCTATTAAGCACTTTGTTCTATCCCCTGCATTGAAACTGGAATGTTTGAATAAGGGTCATAGGTTGCATCTGTTCATTTTCTGGCTTCCTTATATCCTGTGCTTGCTCTACTGCTTTTCTTTTTTTACAGTGCTGATTATCTTTTCTCTAGTCCCCATTGAACAAGAGGTAGATACGTTTCTGGGATGTTTGACAACATAACATCAGTGACAATGTGTGTCTCTATTTCCTTATGAAGTTGTGACATTCCAGTAGGGCCAAGTTTTGCTTGATCCCATAGATGCCATGTCCATCTCAATAAGGAGGCTGATGTCAGCAAGAAGGTAGAATAGTTCTCTAGCTCTGTTACCCCTCACGGAAATCTAAGTAACAACTATCTGCAAACAAGAATACCTTTGTCAGTGTCTCAGAGCTTGGGATGAGGCTGATACATCCCCTTCTACTACAGAACTGAGAAAAGCCACATTTTAAGGGTAAGAGGAACAGTTTATCTTACTGCATTGTCTCTCCTCCAAGCTGGCACAGTGCTACCCACAGAAAATTCCCCTCACCCATGGTTTCTATAGTGGGAAAAAAATAGTTGGAGACAGGCATTCAGCTACTCCATCATTCTGGGATCCTTTGCAGGAGGCCCACTCCTATCTCACATGACAGAAAACATTGCACATATCAGCAGAAGTAGGACATCTAGGGTCAGTTAGAAAGAAAGAATGGGGTGGGGCTTGCAGCAATCAGCACACAGTTATTGGTGGTGATGTTGTCTTCCAGCCAACAGGGGTACCACACCAGAGAGATTAGCCAATAGCATTACTCTATTGGAAGCATGGTCTGCATGTTTGCCAGGTACAAGTTCCTAGCCAGCTTCTGCACGTAGCTCTGGTTCTCTCAGCTTTCATCAGTCTGGGAAGCAAGTGAAAGCCAGCAGCTATTCATAGAGGAAACATCTGGCCCCAGTCAAATCCAGAAGTTGAGTGGTGACCCAACCAAGCCCCAGTGCTCTCCTTAAGCTTTTCCCAAGACAGGAGAAAATTGCAAGTCATCAATGATCTGTGGAGATAGCAGTAAAACTCAGCAAATGAGTGGTGCCCTTACTAAGCCTAAGTGTTCCGCTTTGGGCTATCCTAGACCAGGAGGCAAACCAAAGTCTACACATATCTGTAAAGCATAGACTCTGACCCTGCCCAACCAAGTTGCCCAGTGGTGACACCAGAGCCATTACCCAGCCTTGTACCTCAACACACAGCACAGCTTAACTACTGATTCCAAACATAGTACCTTCTCAGCTGTAAAAGACAACCTGCAAACCTGCCTGATTAGAGGCAATAACAGAGCCTGATCATCAGGTCCACTTGACTACAGAGTTTAGCCAGTGGTCTTACCAGACTACAGAGGATAGCCAGCAGTTCTTTTTTACCTTAGAGTGCAATTACTGTCCCAGCCCTTGTAGGGAACCCAACACTAAGCTCTGCCTGTCCAGAATTGCTACCAGCTGGATCATTCAGAATCCTAAGCAAGACTAAATAGTGAAGGTTTTTTTTTAAAATAAATTAGTTTTTTTTTATTTTTTATTTTTTATTGCATTTTAGGTTTTGGGGTACATGTGAAGAACATGCAAGATTGTTGCATAGGTACATACATGGCAGTGTGATTTGCTGCCTTCCTCCCCATCACCTACATCTGGCATTTCTCCCCATGCTATCTCTCCCCAACTCCCCACCCCCCGCTGTCCCTGCCCTAGTTCACCCCACAGAGACCCCACTGTGTGATGCTCCCCTCCCTGTGTTTATGTGATCTCATTGTTCAACATCCATCTATGAGTGAGAACATGCGGTGTTCAATTTTCTGTTCTTGTGTCAGTTTGCAAGAATGATGATTTCCAGGTTCATCCATGTCCCTACAAAGGACACGAAATCATCTTTTTATGGCTGTAAAGTATTCCATGGTGTATATGTGCCACATTTTCCCTGTCCAGTCTATCATCAATGGGCATTGGGGTTGGTTCCAAGTCTTTGCTATTGTAAACAGTGCTGCAATGAACATTCATGTGCATGTGTCCTTATAGTAGAACAATTTATAATCCTCTGGATGTATACTCACTAATGGGATTGCTGGGTCAAATGGAATTTCTATTTCTAGAACCTTGAGGAATCGCCACACTGTCTTCCACAACGTTTGAACTGATTTACACTCCCACCAACAGTGTAAAAGTGTTCTGATTTCTCCACATCCTCTCCAGCATCTGTGGTCTCCAGATTTTTTAATGATCACCATTCTAACTGGCGTGAGGTGGTATCTCAATGCAGTTTTGATTTGCATTTCTCTAATGACCAGTGATGATGAGCATTTTTTCATATGTTTGTTGGCCTCATATATGTCTTCTTCTGTAAAGCATCTGTTCATAGCCTTCACCCACATTTGAATGGACTTGTTTGTTTTTTTCTTGTAAATCTGTTTTAGTTTTTTGCAGATTCTGGATATTAGCCCTTTGTCAGATGGGTAGATAGCAAAAAATTTTTCCCATTCTGTTGGTTGCCAGTTCACTCTAATGACTGTTTCTTTTGCCTTGCAGAAGCTGTGGAGTTTGATTAGGTCCTGTTTGCCTATTTTGGCTTTTGTTGCCATTGCTTTTGGTGTTTCGGTCATGAAGTCCTTGTCTATGCCTATGTCCTGAATGGTTTTGCCTAGGTTTTCTTCTAGGGTTTTTATAGTGTTAGGTCTTATGTTTAAGTCTTTAATCCATCTGGAGTTAACTTTAGTGTAAGGTGTCAGAAAGGGGTCCAGTTTCTGCTTTCTGCACATGGCTAGCCAGTTTTCCCAATACCATTTATTAAACAGGGCTTCCTTTCCCCATTGCTTGTTTTTGCCAGGTTTGTTAAAGATTGGATGGTTGTAGATGTGTGGTGTTGCCTCCGAGGCCTGTTCTGTTCCATTGGTCTATATCTCTGTTTTGGTACCAGTACCATACTGTTTTGATTACTGTAGCCTTGTAGTATAGTTTGAAGTCCCATAGTGTGATGCCTCCAGCTTTGTTCTTTTTGTTTAGAATTGACTTGGCTATGCGGGCTCTCTTTTGGTTCCATATGAAGTTTAAGGTAGCTTTTCCATTTCTGCGAAGAAGGTCATTGGTAACTTGATGGGCATAGAGTTGAATTTGTAAATTACTTTGGGCAATATGGCAGTTTTCACGATATTGATTCTTCCCAATCATAAGCATGGAATGTTTCTCCATCTGTTTGTGTCCTCTCTTATTTCATTGAGCAGTGTTTTGTAGTTCTCCTTGACGAGGTCCTTTATGTTCTTTGTTAGTTGTATTTCTAGGTGTTTTATTCTCTTTGTAGCAATTGTGAATCGCTATTCGTTCTTGATTTGGCTCTCTTTAAATCTGTTATTGGTGTATAGGAGTGCTTGTGATTTTTGCACATTTATTACCACCAAAGAACACCTTCAAATGTCACAAGACATGGCCATTTCCTCAAATGTGCAGGCATCAATGCAGACACATAAAGACTACTTAAAAATCAGAAAAAAATATGACACCACCAAAAGAAACTAATACAGCTACCATAGTGAATCCTGAAGAAATGAAGATCTATGAATGACTGACAAAGAGTTCAAGATAATCTCTTAAAGAAGCTCAGAGAACTTTAAGAAAATCCTGGTTGATAAATAAAATTTGGAAAACAATTTATAAACAAAATGAGAATTTTGACAAGTAAATAGAAATAATAGAAAAGAGATCCTAGAGATAAATAATGTAACAATCAAACTGTAAATTTAACAGAAAGCTTCAATAGCAGACTTAATTAACAGAAGACTCAGTGAGCTTGAAGACAGGACATCTGAAATTACCCACTCAGAAAAGCAAAAAGGAAAAAGAATAAAAAATAAATAAAATGTCTATGAGAATTATGGAACACCATCAAGAAATCTGACTTTCACATAATATGAGTTTCCAAAGGAGAAGAGAAAGAGAAAGGCCCAGGAAGACTGTTCAAGAAATCAATGGCTGGAATTTTCCTAAATCTGGGGAAATACAAAAACACCAAGTTCAGGAAGCTCAGATTTTTCCAACTGAACTCAACCCAAAGAAAATTTCACTAAGATACATCATAATCAAATTATCAAAAATAAAAAAACAAATAGAAGATGCTGAAAGTAATAAGAGATAAGAAATAAATTACCATAGAAGGAATTGCAATACAACTATCAGCAATGTTTTCAGAAAAAAAAAATCTCCAGGCCAGCAGAGATTGGGATAATATATTAAAATTGCTAAAGGAAAAAAACACTGTGAAATAATAATGCTTTAACCAGCAAAGCCATCATTCAAAAATGAAAGATAAATAAAAATTTGTCATGACAAACAAAAGCTAAAGGAGTTTATCACCAATAGTCCTGCTTTACAGAAATTGCTAAAGGATTTTTTTAAAGCAAAATGAAAAACTGTTAGTTAATAACAAGAAATAAATAAAAGTTAAAAACTCAATTGTATAAGTAATATATAGTCAAATTCATAATTCTCTAACACTGTAAGCGTGGTATGTAAAGCAATATTATTTCCACTGTGCGTTTTAAAAAACAAAAATATAACTACAATAAATTGATAAGGATGCAAATTACAATAAATAAATACATTCTGAAATCAAAATCATAAAAAGTGAGAAGGAAGAAGTTAAAGTGTAAAGTTTCTTATGTGGTTAAATTTCAGTTGTTATCGGTTTAAAATAGCCTGTAATGAAGAGACAATATTTTATGTAAGTTCTCTTGATAACCACAAAACAAAAACTTACAGTATCTGCAAAAAATATAAAAATAAAGAATTCAAAGCATACCATCAAATCACAGAAAGATGGCAAGAGAGGAAGAAAGAGTTCAGTTGTCATCAGTTTAAAATAATTGGTTATAAGAATTTTTTTGGAAGCCTGATGGTAACCTCAAATCACAAAACCCATAACAGGTACACAAAAAATAAAAAGCAATAATTTGAAACATATGATGAGAGAAAATTTATTCTTCACAATAGAAGGCAGGAAAGAAGGGACGACCAGAAATCAAACAAACAAAAATACTAGAAAATGGCAGTAGTAAATTCTTACCTATCAATAATTACCTTGAATGTAAATGAATTAAATTCTCTAATCTAAAGACACAGTATTTCTGAATGGATTTTCTTTAAAAAAAAAAAACAAAAAACCAACTGTATGCTGTCTACAAGAGACTCAGTTTATTAGTAAGGATATACTTAGACTAAAATTGAAGAGACAAAATGTTATTTCACACAAATGAAAATCAAAAGAGAGCAGAGGTACTTACGTTAGTCAAGATAGACCTTAAGTTATAAACTATGATTAGCCAGTTTTCTTACCAGACTGCAAAGGATAGCCAGCAGTTCTATTTTACCTTAGAGTGCAAAATTATATTGTAATAAATGAACAATTTACCAAGAGTACATAACAATTGTAAATGTACATGCACCCAACATTGGAACAATTAAATACATAGAGTAAGTGTCAAAAGATCTGAAGTAAGAGATAGACTGTAACATAATAATAATGGGAGACCCCAATACACTTTTAAAAGTGAACAGATGATCTAGACATAAAACCAATAAGGAATCATTAGATTTGAATTACACTTTAGACCAAGTGAATCTAACAGACATATTTAAAACATCCCATCCAACAGTAGCAGAATACACATTCTTCTCAAGTTTACATGGAATATTCCTCAGGTAAAATCATGAAAGATTTCATTATTTTACTTACATGTAAAATCTAGAAAATCTAAAAAAGTAGAAAGAAGAATTGTTATCAGAGGCTGAGGATTGGGGGATGAGTAAGGAAGTTGTTTGTCATAAGGTACAAAGTTTAAGACAGGAGTAATAAATTCTGATATCTATTGCATAGCCGAATGATTATAGTCAAGGATAATGTATTGCATTTTCAAAATAACCAAAAGACTAAACTTCAAACAGTTCATCACGAAAAATAAGAGATGTGATTGGTGTGTTAATTACTTGCATTTAATTATTCCAAAATGTATGCAAGTATCAAAACATCACATTGTACCCCATAAATGTATACAATTATCATTTGTCAATTAAAATAATACAGATGCTCCTTGACTTATCATTGGGTTCTGTCCTAATAAACCCAGCATAAGCTAAAAATATTAGACAGATCGACAAGACAGAAAATTAACAAGGATATAAAGGACTTGAACTCAGATCTGGACCAAGTGGACCTAATTGACATCTACAGAACTCTCCACCCCAAATCTACAGAACATACATACTTCTCAGCACCACATTGCACTTACTCTAAAATGGACCACATAGTTAGAAGTAAATCACTCCTCATCAAATGCAAAAGAATGGAAATCCTAACAAACAGTCTCTCAGACCACAATTCAATCAAATTAAAATCAGGATTAAGAAACTCACTCAGAACCACACAACTACATGGAAACTGAACAACCTGCTCCTGAATGACTACTGGATAAATAATGAAATGAAGGCAGAAATAAATATGTTACTTGAAACCAATGAGAATGAAGACACAATGTACCATAATGTCTGGGACACATTTAAAGCAATGTCACACGGGAAATGTCTGTCACTACCTGTCCACATGAGAAGCAATGAAAAATCTAAAATTGACACCCTAATGTCACAATTTAAAGAACTAGAGGAGCAATATCAAACAAATTCAAAAGCTAGCAGAAGACAAGAAATAATAAAAATCAAGCAGAACTGAAGGAGACAGAGATGAAAAATACCCTTCAAAAAATGAATAAATCCAGCAGCTGGTTTTTTTTAACAGATCAACAAAATAGGTACTGCTAACCAGATGAATAAAAAAAGAAAAAGGAGAAGAATCCAACAGATGCAATAAAAAATGATACAGGGGATATCATCACTGATTCCACAGAAATACATACTACAATGAGAGATTACTACAAACACCTCTATGCACATAAACCTGTAATTTAGAAGAAATGGATTAATTCCTGGACTCTTAAATGCTGCCAAGGCTAAACCGGGAAGAAGGTGAATCCCTGAATATACCAATAACAAGGGATGAAGTTGAGGCAGCAATTAATAGCCTACCAACCAAAAAAAGTCCAGAATCAGATGGGTTCACAGCCGAATTCTACCACAGGTACAAAGAGGAGTTGGTACCATTCTTTCTGGAACCATTCCAAACAATACAAAAAGAAGGAATCCTCCCTAACTCATATTATGAGACCAACATCATCCTGATAGCAAAACCTGGCAGAGACACAACTAAAAAAAAAAAAAATCATGCCAATATCCATGATGAATATTGATGCAAAAATCATTAATAAAATACTGGCAAACCAAATGCAACAGTACATCAAAAACTTATCCATCACAATCAAGTCAGTTTCATCCAGGCGGTGCAAGCCTGGTTCAACATACACAAATCTAAAAATGCAATCCATCACATAAACAGAACCAAAGACAAAATCCACATTATCATCTCAATAGATGCAGAGAGGGCCTTTGACAAAATTCAACAGCCCTTAAAGCCTAAAACTGTCAACAAACTCGGTATCAATGGAACGTATCTCAAAATAATAAAAACTATTTATGACAAACCCACAGCCAATACCATACTGAATGGGCAAAAACTGTAAGCATTCCCTTGGAAATCTGGCATAGTACAAGGGTGCCCTCCCTCACCACTCCTATTCAACATAGTATTGGAAGTTCTGGCCAGAGCAATCAGGCAAGAAAAAAAAAATAAAGCATATTCAATTAGGATAAGAGGAAGTAAAATTGTCTCTATTTGCAGACAACATGACTGTATATTTAGAAGACCCTATCAGCTCAGCCCAAAATCTCCTTAAGTTGATAAGCAACTTCAGCAGTCTCAGGATACAAAATCAATGTGCAAAAAGCACAAGCATTTCTATAAACAAATAATAGACAAACAGAGAGCCAAATCATGAGCAAACTCCCATTCACAATTGCTACAAAGAGAATAAAGTATCTAGGAATACAACTAACAAGGGATGTGAAGGACCTCTGCAAGGAGAACTACAAACCACTGCTCAAAGAAATAGGAGAGGACACAAACAGATGGAGAAATATTCCATACTCATGGATAGGAAGAAACAATATTGTGAAAATGGCCACACTGCCCAAAGTAATTTATAGATTCAATGCTGTCCCCATCAAGCTACCATTGACCTTCTTCACAGAACTGGAAAAAACACCTTAACCTTCATATGAACCAAAAATAAAGAGCTCTCAAAGCCAAGATAATCCTAAGCAAAAAGAACAAAGCTGGAGGCATCACGCTACCTGAATTCAAACTATACTATAAGGCTACAGTATTAAATGAATTTGAATAAAAACAATGGTTTGCCCAGAAAGCTAAATGCTATATTCAAAACTATAGTATCAACTGGGAAAATGCCACTAGGTGGAGCCCATGGTTTCTAAGATTTTTGATAATCTCCTCAAGTAGTTCTGGGATAAGTGTTTTCTAGTTATTGAATCACAGTGTTGTTAACTGTTAGGGAGAGACATTAACTTGATATATTGGATGATCCTTTGGTTACTACGATTAGGAAATGGGGGAATTCGAGAATGGGGTAATCATTTTTCCTTCTGTACAAGTTTATAGAAGAATACAAGTACAATCAGCTCATTTCTGGAAATTAACAGTAATTTAAACTGACTTTCTGAAAAGAAACAATAATTTAATAATGACATGGCAAAGAAAGCTAGCTCTTTGGTAGAACCATTGAAATTCAGTTTTCTCTTATTAGTGTGTATTAAATATCCACTTTAAGAATAGCTTAAAAGAAAATTAGAACAGAAATACATTTTAAGATATATTTGTCAGTCAGGCACATGGCAAATAAAAGAAACCCATTTAAAATTATTTAGATTGCATTTGTCAGGCAGTTACAATCTGTTAAGTACATTCTGGAAAAAAAATGTGAATATAGGACAATTGTACTCTAGCAGCCATTCTAAGGGGGCAAAGAAATAGCTTTGCTTACAGATGATACACAGTTAAGCCTATTAAAAAGAATATTAAATTACTAATTTCACAGTCATTCTTCTTCATTAAATTTAGTTTTTTTTTAAATGTAAAGCTTTTAGGTATCACTTACATTAATAAACTACTTATATAAGTCATGTAACTTGATAAGTCTCACACACATTAAGTCTCATGTGTGTGAGAGTGTGAGCGCCCTTAAAAATTTTCTTGTGCTCCTTTGTAATACCTCCCATTCCTATTATTGTCTGCTTTCTGTCTCCCTGAACTGACTACTAATCTGTTTTCTGTCACTATAAGTTAGTTCATATTTTCTGTATGGATTTATACAATATGAACACTTTTTGGTGAGGGTGCATCTGGTACTTTTCCCTCTCAATAATCATTTTGAGATTCCTCTACCTTGTTCTATGTATGAGTTCACTACTTTTGATTGCTGAGTGATATTCCAAGGTTCGGATATGCCATAGTTCATCTATTTTTCTATTGATGGGCATTTATGGGTATTTTTTTCCAGCATGGGATTATTATGAATAAAGCCTCTATGAATATTTCTGTACTAATCTCTGTAGAGATATGTATTTCCTTTTCTCTTGAGTATAAGTTAAGAGGGTAAGGGCTGGTTTAGGGGAATTGTCACATGGCAAGTGTCTGTTTAACTTTTTAGAAAACTGGCAAGCTGTTTTCAAAATTGGCTATACCATTTCTTCCTTTATATGTAATGAAGTACATATTTCTGTTTAAGGATATTAATGAAAGTAATGAATATCATTGAGTTGCTTAAATTAGGAAAAAAATAAAACAAAACTTTGACTTTCTTCTGCTTAAGAATATACTATCCTTTACCATAGTGTCGAATTTCTCCCATGTACTGTAGAAGACAAAGATAAATCCATCGTCACTACCTTTAAACTACTTGCATAAGTTAAATAACTTAAAACATCATTGGGTGAGTTAATGAGAAAAAGAAAAAAACAAGTAAGATTTTTATTGCACCAATATACAAACATGATGAAACAACTTAGAACTGTAAGCCTCATAATTTTTTTGCTCTAAGTTATGATAGATGCACATCTCAAAATTTAGAAGTTTCTGCTTCAATGTTATACCCTAAACTCAGGCCATGTGTTCTTATTTTATATTAAAAAATGCAGTCACTATTTCCAGCAGAACAATTTCTCATAAAACTTCTCAAGCATATTACTTTTCCAGTAATAAGAGCACTTGCTATACCTTTAGAATGTCATAGTCTTTAGTCAAATAAATTAAGCTGGCCATAGTGTAAGTTGTACTATATTATCTTTTTGGAAAACATAGCCCATGTTTTTAATGTAATGAAATTACACCACAGGAAAAAGGTGTCAGTTAGACATTTTGAAAATATTCCCTTACCATATGTATTATTTCATATAAACTGCCCAACTGTCTATTTCTGTATTTGTAAATTAGGACTAACACTTCTGTATATCTTTTTTTGAGAATAAGAAAACTGAAACTTATAAAGTACTTAGAAAAGTACTTAAGTACTCAATAAATATTAACTTTTATTATTTTATTATTTCTAATGCCTTCCAAATATATAAGATAGTGGTATGTAAGTCTGTATTAGGAAAAACAAAAATACGTAGAAAGAAATTTGTTCAGAAACTTTCCTTTCTTATCTGTGGATTTCTGTGAAGATCATCCCTCTACTCCCCTTAAAATAGTAAAACTTTTGTAAATCCCTAGGTTCCCAATGACTAGAACTGTTTCTTAGATTCTCAAATAACTTTTGTGATTTATTTGATAGTTTCTGAAATCCAGATGCGTTTCCTGACCTATTGTAATGAGTTTGTTTAGTATCGTGCTTTATAAATTCCCTGAAAAATGAATGCTATGTATGCTCAATGAAATACATTTAACTCTATGTAGTTTAGGATTTACTTAAATGACCAATTAGGCTTCATTTCATTAGATACATTTTTTCTCAATGACAGTGAGACCATGTATAATAATTCCTTTCAGTTTTAAACCTATTAGATCAATAGACAAACTATTTATTTAAATAATAACACTGTACTTAAATAAATAAAATGCTCAAAGCAAATGAAACATAGTTGGGGCCCAGGAACAAATGGAAAGGTGCTGGTGGTAGCTGGAACCCAATCTATATGGTCACCCAAAGCTAATTTTGATTGCAAGCAGGTGTCTGGTACTGCAGATTCAACAAGGAGCTGTGGGTGGAGTGCCCACCTCACCTAGTGGCAGGGCAGAGCTGGACTTCAACCAGACCTGCAGTCTGTGGGCCATCAATACTGCAATTCCTACTATTTTTAAAATATGAAATAACCTACTATTACCACATCATTTTTGCAACTTTAATCGAATTCCATTTGAAGATGATATCAGAGCACAAGATGAACATCCAAATGAAGACTATTCCATATTAGTGTGAGAAAGGCATTCTAGTGTATAGTGAATAACAGAGACTGTAGAGTCAGATTGTCAAAGATTGAATTCTAGCACTGCCCACCTCTGTGTATGACTTCTGGCCTCAGTTTTCTCTTTTGTAAAATATGAATTATAACAGTACCTACAATATAGGGTTATGTGAGAATAAAATGAGTGAGTACTTTGAACTCAACCCATTGCAAATACTGTGTAAGCTTTGTTATTATTAGTAAAAATGTGTACTCACCCAAAATGTGTGAAGCATCTTCTACAGGCTAAGCTTTTGGGAAATTGATCATGCCATGCAATACTTGGCTACTTACACATTTAATTTTAAATATCCTCCTTCTATTTTTCTCCGTGGACTTCAATTCTTATTTTTGAATACCTAGGTGCAGTAATGACCCTAGATTGAAGTCTCAACAAAGGTATCATCTTTCAGTGTTAGGTAAGAAAGTTTATGTATAGCTGATACTCCTTTGGAAAACATATTTCTCCAGGGTGGAATTCATTTAGCTCTACCAAATTGTGAGAAATTAAGAGTCCAAGTCTGTAAGTGGGCTTTGTTCTTTCTAAAACTTGTTTTGTTTGTATTCTTTTGTAGGTGGAATCATTATTCACCTACTTCTTCATGCTGAAGATCCAGATGTTTTCCTTATGGCTTCCTTCTTCGTCACCATCCCTCCCTTGCATATGATTACTCCATTTCACTTCTAAATATTTTTCAGATTTGAACTCTCTTTTTAATATAATCACTATCTTTGTAGACTTTCTCATCTTTGCTTAGATAGCCAATGCTTCCAGCCACCTCACTGGGCTCTCTGCCAGCTGCCCTGACCTTGCAGCCATCTGCCTTCCAGCTGCCAGAAGAGTTCTCCAAAACAAAAGCGTGACAGTGGCTCTGCATTGCCGCTATAGGATAAAGTTTCATATCTAGTGTAGCATCCGGCCTCCTTTTCCAACTTCACATGTGCTGCTCTTACATCTACAGGAAATGAAAATCACTCACACTCTTGCTTTTCTCACGGATGTGCCTTTTCTGCAACCTGGAAGGTCCCTGCCTCTCCCTCACATCGCAACTATGGTCACCCAAACACCGCAATGACAAGCTGCTTACTAGGATCTTGTAAGGTTAATTTCATGAAGTGACTCCTATAAAAAAGCCTCCCCTTTGCTCTGAGGCAAGATTAGGTGCTCTTCCTCTAGGCCTTTAGAGTATGCAGGCATCTGTATTTTGACCTCTTGAATAATTTTTTTCTGATGAAATGGCTTCCAGACAAAACTATTCTTAATAATTCTTCTAATATTAGGCTAAATTATTAGAATATATATGCTAGACTTGGATCAAGCTTTGATGCTTAATTATAAAACAGTGCATAATTAGTATTTAAATAAATACGAATTAAATTTTAATAGACAATAGATGAGAGTAAAGAATGTATATGTTAACACTATTTCCATATTTTAAATGAAAAAATAATGTTAGTAGCATGATGAACAATGTGTGTGTGCGCATGTGTGTGCGTGTGTGTGTGTGTGTGTGTGTGTGTGCTGAGGGGAGTGGGTAGTAATGAAAAGATCCAATCATTTATAAGAATAAAAGTGCTGAAACATTTTGTGGCTGTATTCCTTTTTCCACCAGTCTTTCCCCCATCAGCAGATCCAGAGAGTGTTAGGTAGAACTACCTGGTTCAGTTACCATTTAGGTATATCATTTTACAACCTAATAAAAATCAATCTTCTACTCACTCTCTTCTCCCTATAGGCCTTTTCCCTTTGTTATTAACTGTAAAGTAGGATGGCTTAACTGCAAGTGTAGGAGAAGGGAAAGGGATTTATAAAGGTTTATAAAGGGCACCGGAAAATTTTGATTCTATGTGTCACAGAGCAAGGCAATGTACAATGACTATAATTAAGCATGTTTTGTCATTTCATATTAATTTGAAGAAAGAAGTTCTAGAATTGCTTCCTGCTTGCTTCATTCTTCTTTCTACAAGATAACATTAACTTTCCATGTTACATTCTATTTTTATTATTTGTCTATGACTCTTGTTTTCTTGCTGCTTGGCACTGTGCCTGGCACATAGTAGGTACTCCTTTCAATTGCTAAGTGAATAAACAAATTAAATAAATAAATACATGAGTGATACAGTAATTCAATTGATCTCTGAAGATATGTCTTTGTGAAGAAGAAATTAAGTAGTCAAATGCTATTATTAGCATTCATTCCATACAACAAACTAAATGAAGAAATGACAAAAATATATTCAAAATTATCCCAATGTAGTTTTACTTCAAACTCTAAGTTTGTCATACTTCCTTCTTTTGGTTTCTTTAACCCAAACAACTAATCATTATTCTCAGAGTTGGAGTAAAATGGGAAAACAAATACTTAGATGTTAAATTCTATCGTCAATTATTTTTTTAAGTCTTTCTTTGCCTGAATGAAAGCTATTTTAAGCATACACAATAGCCTGAGGAAATTCTAGAGCTTTTAAATTTACATGAAATTTAAATCACTCCATCAAAATTTTCATGTTCAATTCAAACTATCAACGGCTCATATCAAAGCAAGATAGATTATAACTTCAATTGATTTTGGCTCAAGTTTTAACACATAATGGAATGCTGCTCATCATGTGATAGTGTTTATTTGTTTCTACGTAACTGAAGCAATTATTAGCTTTTGGGAATTTATGAGATCTTCACTTGCATATATTTAACAATATTAATATTTCTTGTCAAATTTTTGGTATTTGATTTTTTTCCCTCTACATGATTAATTCACAATTCTGGTTGGAATATATAGTGATTTGGTAAAAACAGTTGAAGTGCTATGGACTACATAGTCTATTTTGAATTACCACTTCACAAGATGTTAACAAAAGTTATGCATATTCATGAAAACTTCCAACATTTTTGTTTTTCAATAAGAAAGTAAATTATGTTATGGGTTGCACTGAGAAATTTATTGATATTCTTCTTTGAAGGATTAGAAGGATTTGAGTCAATGCATTAATACATGTACATTTCTTAGTAAACATTATTATGAATGACTAGAAATTCATAAGTTTATATGTAATTTGGAAAAATTTTTACTAATGTTTTAAGGAGTTCATGTAAATGACTAAGGTCAAAAATACTTTCACTTTTAAATAATTCACCTGAAGGACACATAATTTGCTTCAAAATGTACGATCATATCCTAGACTAAAGCTGCAGTTTTATTAAATGCTCATTGAAGTCTCATCAAATCCTGATATTCTAAGAATTTATGAGCATTATATATGGAAAGTCTCAATAAAATACATTCAGGCAGGCCAGGCATATATGGGATTTTCACTCATTTCACCATATTTCTAATTAAAGAATTTCTCCATGTTAAAATATTTATTTATCTGTTTGAAATTTGTCCTTCTGGACCTTCTAGAGCTAATGTGTTTTTTTCCAGATTCAGATTCTGTCTATCTGTATACTCTGCTGTCACTGTGTGTTCATTTGTCTGCTTTTTGCAAAAGGCTGTATACCTCTATTCCTTACCACTATTACCACCAATTACACTATCTTCAGCCACATTGATCCAGCTTACATTCCTCCATCGTGGAAATTTTACCCCAGGCTTCTGCCCAAAATTTTCTCTCTTCCCCTCTCTTCTTTTTTTCTGGAAAACTCTTGCTAATCTTTCAATTTTCAGCTTAGACACCAAATAATACATATACTTGCTTGTAACTCCTTTGGAATAAAAATCTTAGAGACTCAATCATTCTCTACTCTTAGTTGTTTTTATTTTTATTCACTCAATAATTTATACTGTAAATATAATTGTGTACCTGCCATGTAACAAGCAGTCTGGCAATGGGCTTCATGGCTTGTGCATTCTGAAAATAACTAATAGAGATATGTACAAAATGTTAGAAGAATTCTAAATAAGTAGCAAGTAGCTGTACTTGGGAAGCTCAAGGACAATTCCCCAGTGTAAGAAAAAGTTAGGTCATGAGGGCAAGAATTTTTCTCTTCTTTAATCACTGAATCCCCGGTACACAGAATAATTCTCAATATCTCATGGCTTCTTAAATCTCTTAAATAACGAGAACTATAGTCATTCAGGAGTAAAAGAAGAATGTCAGATGATTTCCAAATTAACACATAAACTACTTTATAGATATGCATTAAAAAAAGTTAAAAATAATTTAATTAGCTAGATGTTTAAGGCAAAGGTGTGTTATCAGTTAAAGACACCTATATAGTTCTCTATGACAGAACCAACTTCTTTTTATAACAGATTATGGATCTATATTATAAAAATAGTAGTTATACCTGATAATATTGATGTTATTTTCTAACCTGAACTTCAAATCCCTGTGAAAAGAAAAACATTTCTAATACTCTATTCATCAGAGCAATCCTGTGTTAACTATTAACATAAAATAATTATCAGGTTAATGTGAATAGTGTAAGGGTGAATTATGAGCTATGAGTCTTAAATTATATAATCCAGAAGATTGTTTTATAAGAAAACTAGAGAAAAGAGCATCCAATGCTACCAAAATCACATGTATGCTCACATGTATACACACAAACACACACAGATGTATGTATCAGTATGTAAAGATTAATAGTCGATAGTCAACACAATAGTTATATTAATTGTTCAAATTCATACCTCTAGAATGAGGCACAGAGTCTAAGTAACTTCTCCATGGTTACATAAGTAGTGAGTGTCAGAGATGTTTGACTTGCTGATTCCTAATTCTGTATTATTTTTAATACACTCTGCTAGCCCAAGGTCCCCAGAGAATTTGCTGCATACATCTTCGTGCAATCAAGGTGGATAGCATTCACTGACATTTCTAGGCCAAAGTCTGGCAAATTCTCCTACATCTCTGTATTGGGGTCTGGCATCTCTACTGCTCAGAAGCCTTCTAAGCTTCAGGTTAAGCTATAAAAGTTCAGTAATGAGGGTTCTTGGTCAGTAAGCAATCAGTAGAGTAGAAGTACAGAGGTTGGCAAAAATTAAGAGACC
Organism: Cheracebus regulus; assembly: GCA_963574635.1. Lineage (NCBI taxonomy): Eukaryota > Metazoa > Chordata > Mammalia > Primates > Pitheciidae > Cheracebus > Cheracebus regulus. The sequence continues at coordinate 83,439 of CAUYQU010020884.1, read as the reverse complement.
TTTTTTATTTTCATGCTTTTTACCTTTCTCTGTACTCCCTGACCCAACCTGCCTCACTGTTAAAAAGTTTTAAAGACTGTTTAAGTACTCATTAAATTTTGCTGGGAAATTTTTAGCAAGAAATATGGCATGGACCACCCCTTGTCTACAAACACTAGTTTAGAGCTGGGAGATTGAACATTTTCTGGCTGAAACAATTCATTGCTTTTTGTCCTGAGTGTAAACTTGGCTCAGGAAAAAAGGTGGGAGGTTTCTCCTCCCACCATGCTTGAGACTTCATATTCCCAGGAGTGAGGATAGAAAAGAGTAATACAGAGGGAGATAGTGTAAAAACACATTACTGTATTAAACATAAGTTGGAGTTCAGGGATATATTTTGTGGGTTTTGTTTCACCATCCTGAAATGAACAAGCATTGTTTTTTTTCTAATGATACCCATATGTTTGTACTTGGTATAGTGAAATGATTATTAAAAACACTTGGTTCAAGGGACTGAGGGCTTCAAAAGGACAGTGAGAAGTTCAAGTGGACATCAGATAATTATATTAGAAACTTTGCTCAATGAGTCTTATTTGAGTTTCACAAGATAGTTAAAAGTACAAAAAGCTTTCCCAAGTGCATTTTCTCAAGGTTGCTTGAGATTAAATTCCAACAGCATGTCCTTTGTTAATGTGCATTTCCAAGCCAATTGCCAGGTGTTTCAACGTCCTTAAGGAAGTATAATTCACGTGGGGATGTGTAGGAACTCTTCTTTTGCTCTTTTATGATTAAGATGTGCATGGTTTTGTTATTTCCTCCATTGTTTTTATTAAGATTCTGATAATGTATTTGGGAAAATGAGTATGTCTGTTTCTCTTTCCACAAGCAAATCCAGTTTGTGGGTAATTTCTGAATCATTCTCTCCCACTACTCAGTAAATTATACTGCATTTTAACATGAGACAGAATATTGGAGGGATGTTTCTTTTACACAGAAAATAATACAACAGAAGAAAGAGAATCTTGTGGCTACAATGCTTGGATTTTTTATTTCTCATTAGTTTATCAGATGGTAACTACTTTCTGTTTAACATGTTAGGCCTATCAGCAGATGACACGATAATCTTTAAATATTAAGAAAGTATTTACAATACTAAGCAGAATGTACCAATTAGAGGCATGAAGTAATTTCTGAAAATAGAAGTAAGAAAATTGAGCTTTTTAATGGGTGGTTGATTATCTTTTTTCAAGTGTTGAGAAGTTTTCACAACTAAAGAGAAAAGTGTTCATAACTGAAAAAAGAAATATTGTCTGAGTCTTTGGAGTAAATATTCTTGAGTTTCAAGTTAGAATCCCTTTTCTCAACTTTTGAAATTATTGGCAAGAGAACTTAGTGTGAAATTTAACTTATACTAGCTAAAGTAATATTTCTAATTCATTATTGTGGCCTTTCAAATTATTATTTCATTGACCGCCATCATGAATGTCAACTTTTTATTAACATCACATTATTCAAGTCCACTATCTTCTCTTCATCATCACTAGTGTTTTCAATGACATCATGGTCTTTCCTGCATATTCAAGACTCTTTTCACTCTGAATTCACCAATACCCTCTCCTCCTGACCTCATCTTAGATAACTTTAGTGTCATTATTAATAAGATATTTACAATTACAACTAAATATATATTTTATAATAAATATCTCCATTCCCCTAATTATATCCTAACCTTAGTTATTACACTAGAAAAAACTTGGGAATATTAATATCTGATAGCAGCAGGGGTATCCTATGACAACTGGCTCTTGGGGTAGGGAAATAAAAAGAAAAGTAAGGGCCTGATTTGTTGTGTTTGCTAATTATCATGTGGCAAATACTTGCACTGGAGCTAATTTCAAGTCACCACCATGATGTCACTGACTACAGTGGTGGGAGGACAGGTCCACAATCAGCTCTATTTACCTGGTACAGGCTGGCTTCAGCAAACCATTGGGTCACAGATTCATATTTCTAAATTTCTCTTGCCCCCCTCGGACTTTTTTTTTCACCTAACCTCATGTTCCTTAAGTATCTCTCAGTTGATCTTTCTTTTCTTCTATATTAAAGCTTATTGGAGATTATTTGAAAACACAATTCCCAAAAGAATCAAATTCTCCAGCTGCTGCCTTTATACTACACATACCGTTCAAAGCTGATCTGATCTAGTATCTCTCTTCCCTTGCACCACCAGTTATTCCATTCCTTTGCCCTGACAGTAATGGACTCTGGAGAAAATCATTTATCTGCACATTAAGATGGTATCATAGTGCACACTCTATACATTTTGTTGAGTCTTTAGTACTTTTTAACCATTCATTTTGGTTATGTCAATCAATTCTTCCTATTATTCCCTGTAAGAGCTCTCTCAGCCCTTCATCAGTCTCCGTAGGTCTCTCACTTTAAATCTTACAGTAAAATTCTTTCTTGAAAAACAGAGAGCCTGTGAATGATCTCATCCCTCCAAATTTTACTTTTGATCCTACTTACGCATCCCTTCCTACTTTCTGTCTTAGGGAGCAATAAATATTCCTCTTCCTTTTCAAAACTTAATTCTTATTTTTGCTTTTTTGAGAGAATCTCACCTTATGTTCTTTATGTGCCTCAATCTATCATTACTCCACTTTCCTCAGAATATTTTTCAATCTTCCTCTTTCTGCTCTTATCCTCTCCTTGGCCTAAAACCTCGTGGAACTATTCCTTGCCTTGAAACTGAAACAAAGAAAATTCCTTTCTCAACATGTTTCACATAAAACCACCAAATGTTACTTCTGTCTCTTATGCTGACCTATAAAAAGTTTTTGTGCCTTGGATTTGTTTTCCTCCTCATCTCTCATTCTTGTCTTCCCTCATGGGAATAGAACATCTATGGATTTGTAGGACAATAAAGTTCAGGAAGCCTGCCACTATATCTTTCTTGTTCATAGCATTTTGCAATATGGATAGGCAGTAAATATTCATGGGACAAATATATGCCATCAACTCTCCTGAAACTGCTCTCTCTTAGGTTATGAATGACTTTTTGTCAAAATTGTCAAAATCTGTATAGCTTTCTGCAGCGTGAAATCCTTCTGGTAATTTTTCTTTCTCAAAATTCTTTTCTTTCTTGATTTCCTTGTCCATAATTCATTTGTGTTTTCCCCCTGTCTTTCTGAGCACCCTGTCTTTTTTACTGGCATTTTTTCTTCTACCTATTCCATATTATTTTGATGAGCACTAGTGTTTTTTTCCTTTCTCAGTTTTCATCTCTTCCCTGTGGGGTTTTCTCTTGACATATTAGCTTGTCTATACCTCAATGACGATATCTGTATTTGCAAAGTTACATTAATTAAGAAAGTGTGATATTGATGTAGGATAGGCAAATAGATCAATGGAAGAGAGTAGGAAGTACAAAAATAAATTCACCTATGTAAGGTCAATTTATTTTTGACAAAGGCACCAGTGCAATTTAATATTTCCAAGAAATGATGCAAAAGCATTAGCCCTGACCCTTACATAACAATATAAAAATATTAACTTGAGATAGATTATAAATAAGTAAAAAAGCTAAATTATCAAGTTTAAGCATAGGAGAATATCCTTGTGACTTAGAGGAATGCAAATGTTTTCTTATGCCAAATGTTAAAGTCTCTAAACATGAAAGAAAGAAAGATTAACTTGATTTTATAATAGTTTTTAAAATCTGCTCATTGGAATATATTATTAGGAAAATAAAAAGTCCTGTAGACTATGAGGAAATCTCTCTTTTTATGTATTCAACAAAGGATTCCTACAAATAAATAATAATTTTAAAACAATAAAAGTGGCTAAAAGACTTAAACTACATTTCAAAAAATAAGACATATAAATAGCCAATAAGCACCTAAAGATATGATCAACATAATTGGTTATTGGCTATATAAATTGAAATTGCAATGAGCTACTTCAACCTCACAAAACGGCTAAAATTAAAAAGATGGACAATAGAGACTATGTGTTACAGAGGGCACAAAGTAACTGTTCTCATCTATTTTTTTTTCTGAATATTATATGATACAATTGTGATGAAAATCATGTTGGCAACTATTTATAAAGCTGGAAATGCACTTGCTTTATGGTACAGCAATTCTGACACTAGGTATGTACTCAAAAGAAATGAAAATGTTTGTGCCTTCCCAAAATTTGTGTGAGAATATTGACTGCAGCTTTACATGTAATTGCAAAGATTATTCACTGCCACTTTACTTAGGATATCAAATAACCAGAAACAAACTAAATATCCATCAAGTGGAGAATGGATAACCATATTTTGGTATACTAATACAACAGAATATTACTCAGCAGTACATTAATTTAAAGAATGAACTTCATACACAAGTTAAATCTCAAAAACTTCATGTTGAGTGAAAGGAAACAGATCCAAGAAGTCTATATGATTCCATTTAGACTAAACGAGAAGTTTAAGAACAGACAAAGCTACCTTATGGAGATAGAAATTTGAACACCTATTGCCCCTGAGAAGAGGGTGATTTTCTACGAAAGACCAAATGAAAACCTTCAAAGGTAATGGCAGTGTTCTGAATCTTGACAGGAATATTGGTAAGACAGTTGTGGGTATTTATCAAAACTCTTGATCTCTACCCTTAGTAGTTATATATTTTACTCCATTTAATTATATCACAATTAAAATTAATGAAAATATCAAATTTTATGCATCATCTCTCTGTTGAAATCCAAATCTTTATTACTAGTTGGTTATTGAACGTCTACCTGGACAGCTCTATTTCAAATGTAAGATATTAAATAATGGACTCAATATATTTTTTTCCAGATCTCAACTTTTTTTCTCCTGCTGATTTCACTCTTATAGTGGATAGCATCAACATAGCTTCAGTTAGTCAAATCTCAGGACTTTGGATCCATCTTTGTTTTCTTCTTACCTATTCTATTTTGTTTGTCATGATGTCTTACGGGTTCCACCTCCAAACCAAACCTTGTATCTTATCCTTGCTTAGCTTTGCTGCCATTTCTAAAGCTCTTCCTTAGATTTTGAAATAATCCTCTTGAATCAAGTATCATTTCTATCTTTCATGCAACTTAGGCAAAGGTGAGATCACATCAGTACCTGCCTCTAAGCCCCAATGACTTTTTATTATCTAGGGCAGAGATTGAAATCTGCTGGCCTTCAAACTGGATTCAATCAAAGAACAGATTTGATATTTTTCTGTTTTCAAAAGGATTGAATTTGTTGCTAACTCTTGACAAGTTTTTGAGCTCCCATAAATATCCAGATTTTTCAGTTTCTCTGAATAAAATCAGAAGGCTTGACTATATTGCACTTGAGTCCTCATGGAGAAACAATTGCTTTGTGTTGTGCTAGGTGATCCTCCTTTAGGTGGCGGCACACATGAGTCGTTGTCTACTGTCCCTCTCAGCCTCCATTGCATGTTCTCCTTCACTCAATTATTATTATTTTTAACCTGGTATTTAGGCTTTAGTGACATATGACAAAAAGAACCTTCACAAACTAGTTCCACATGTTTCTTGAAAGTTCCTTGAAGGTTTCTTTGATTGCTTGTTTTCCTTTCTGAAATTCTCATTTTTCTTCTTTGTATCACTCCATCTTCCTATTCTTCCTATATGTCAATTTCTCTATTTAGTGAACTATTGTCTCTACTTAGCAAGCTGGAACTCCTAAACATTATTCAGAGAATTTAAATTTTATCTTATTCCTTCTTGAAAATTACTACTTTATTACACATCATACATTCCTGGAATAACTTACATCCCAGCATAATTTTTGCAGGGACACATTCCTATTTTTACTGCTAAACTCTGAACAGTGAGAGAAGAATTGTATCCTACTCATTCTTAGCCCTCTAGGAGCTGGTACATGGTATGTGCACTGTGAATTAGCCTTCATAAGTATCCTTGGGGATGTGTACCATTGCCCATCATAGTTGAGAGAATTGCAGTTCATGTCATATATCTGGCCAGTAAAGAGTGGGTCTTTCTTATTTGAGTTTTTGTTCCATGAAACCAAACTGCCTCTGAAATATTAATGAAAGGCATATGTATAATAATTTTATTCAAGAGCAGCTTAGGAACAAATTTAAATAATTATATTTATTTAAGTAGATACACTTCTATATAATGAAAGCTATTAAATTTATTTTAGAAAATTAAAAAAATAGATTTGATAAAATGTAGACCATCTCCTATAAAGGAACAGCCCCATCAGCAGAAGTAATGGGTTCTCTGAGGCTAATTTAGTCACCTTCTTCCAACATTTGACATTTGAACACTTTACATCCAAAAAAGCTGGTGGTGCAAAATGTTTCTATGTTGTGCTTGATTTGTGCATCCTAGGTGTGCTAACTCCCACCTAAGTTGAGAGGTTTCACAATGACTCAATAGCCAATTAGGTATGTTCAAATTCATGGTTTATTGAGAGGCTTTCACACATCATCAATCATGCAATTAATATTCAATACACAGGCAATAATTTAAAAGAGGGTAACAAACCACAATGGCAGCTTGGAAAACCAGCGTGCTGATAGAGGGGTTTGGTGGGTCAAAAGTATTTTAGACGCTAATCATCCGGGGAGTCACTGCTTTTCTCTGGCCAGAGCCTCTGGTAGCTGACTAGCTGACTCCAAGTAGAAAGAAGGCATCAGAATTCTTATGAGCAGAGAGTTCAAATGCATCTTGGACAAGTCAGGTCCTTACTGCTTTCATGGCCCTCCACAGGTGTACCCATTCTCATTATCTCAGCCACCTTTTGAATGTACTTTCTATTGGTTCATTTCAGGTTTCTGGTGGTATTGGGCAATAGCAGGTGTTATAACCTCAGTCCATTACACATGTTTATTTCTTTGAGGAGTAAACAACTTTACTCAATGCACTTGACATGAATGACTTCATTTTGAGACATTAGGATCACAAATTGTTATTACATATCATCCTGACATAAAGATTATGGGAATAGCTTTTATCTTTTAGTAAGGGCACCGTGAGGAAAAATGTCTTCATTTATCTTTTCTTCTTTCTTATCTTCTTTCTTTCTCTCTCTTCTTTTTTCTATTTTCCTTTTTTCTTTCTCTTTCTTTTCTTTTCTTTCTTTCTTTCTTTTTCTTTTCTTTTTCTTTCTTTCCCTCCTTCCCATATTAGGGGACTCTCCCACATTATGAAATGGAGCTCCCCACCCCAGCACTGAGTCTGGAAATCAGTATCTCTTGCAGCTAAGCTTACAACCAATCAGACATTCCCATCCTAGACTTTGAATCAAAGGCTGGTGAAACTAGGAAGCTAGACTAAGCAGAATTTATTCTGGCAAGGACAGGGACAGTGACAGTTGCTTTAGGGACAGCAGTCAATGTTTGTGGCTCAGGGGAAAAGCTTCCCTATCTGTGCCAGCAACAGTGTCTGTGCTGGACTCACCAGATCAGTTCTCTGGCATGAGTTTCATTGGGTTTCTTGGTCTAATTGCCTCCAAGGCTGGTCTATGCAACTTTTCAGAAATGTTAAGAGCTACCCAGTACTTTACTAACACATTGCTTTTCTACTTGAACTAGCCAGGGTTGTTTTTTGCTGTGACTAAGAATCCTGATGAACAGAGCTCTGAGATGGCAATCTTGGAATTTCCTTATCAAAATCCCACATACAGAGTGTGTGGGCATTATATTGTACATATAGGGCTTTATATGGCCTTATATAAGTTTTCAGTAAAGTTATTTACTGATAGATGATAGATGTCCTACTTATTTATTATTATTTTTTGACAGGGTCTTGTTTTGTCACCTAGGCTGAAGTACATTGGGATGATGATAGTTTACCATAGGCTAGAAATCCTCAGCTCAAGTGATCCCCTTCCTCAGCCTCCCAAGGACCTAGAACTATAGGCATGTAGTTCTAAAAATAAAGGCTTGACTACAGGCATGTAGTCATAAAAATTAGCCTGTCTAAATCTTTTTTTTATTTTTGTAAGATGGAGTTTCACTATGTTGCCTAGACTGGTCTCAAACATGTGGCCTCAAGTGATCTTTCTGCTTCATCCTCCCAAAGTACTTGAGATCACTGGCATGAGCCACTAAGTCCAGACCTCACTTAATTCTTAACCATGCATTTACTTATGTAAAACTAAAAGCATTGAGTTATTAAGCAGAAACATGAGAGTAGTTTTCAGTTTATTCTGAAAATAATACCAAATAATGCTCTAATCCACCACACCTGGAAACAGGCATAAAATGGTTTTAATGAGCCTATTTAGTTCTCAATCCCATTGCTTGTTTGGATAAAGAATGTGCAAGATTTTTAAATTTGAGAACAATATGTATTCAGGCTCAAAATGTAGTTCCCATAGAAACTTGATATGACTGTATAAAAAAACTTGATATTTCCCGATTTAAAAAAACCAATGTACAAACATGTGAAGAACCCTATCAGCTAATCTGACATACTCCATTTCTGATATTGTTTTGTTCTTCCTATTCCAAAAATGATTATGTCTGTAGATGCTTATAATTAAAGACTTGAAATAAAATGAAAGCCATCTCATGAAATGTTTAATAATTGCTTAATGAAATTAAGATAATGATAAATGGTGGAAGAGCATATATGTGTATATATATTTGCATGTACATATGTGTGTATAGATATATGTGTATGGGAGAGATAGATAAATAGATAGTAGCAACTAGCAATCAAGGCATATACAATTCATAATCATGTCATCCAATATAAATCCACTAACCATATGTGGATTTATATTGGATGACATGGTTATGAATTGCATACTGTGGCTAATGGATTTATATTGGATGACATAGTTATGAATTGTATATGTTCATGTTGCTAATATGATGAAGAACAGAATTTTATAATTTATTCAATTTTAACAAACAAATTTAAATGTAAAACACAAAGCAGGGTGATTTTTTTTCTTTTTTGCACAACTTTATTGTTTCGTTAAGACTGTTTTCTTTAGCCATGAATGGTCTAAAATACTGTTGATATATTTTAGAGCAGATCTCAGGCATGTGTGTTGTTGATACCATTACACATAGATACATCATTGGTGTACTTGGTATCAGCAGTGTGGTTCAGTTTAAATTACATTTTCTATGTAACATTGTAATATTACAATGTGTTTTTTGTCAAGGAATCAAACAATTCCTAAGCAGAACTGTGTAAACCTTCTGGGTTTCCTTTCCATGGTGTAAACTTTCTGGATTTCCTTTCCACACTTCCACAGATATGGTCTGTAAGCAAACAAGCCCAAAAGGACTTAGACACTTAGCTACTCTAGCCTACGTGACAGCCAACAAGATACTGTTTCTTAAGAAAAAGAATAGGACCATTCATCATTTGTATATAACTTTCCTGAAAGTAGCATAAATCATACATGCAATGTAGAGGTGCACACCCTCTCTATGTGGAATTTTGATAAGGAAACTTCAAGGTCGGCATTTTAGAGCTGTCTTCATCAGGACTCTTAGTCATAACAAGGAACATCCCTGACTAATTCAAGTAGAAAAGGAATTTATTAAAAGGTTGAGTAGCTCTCAGAATTTCTGAAAATTTGCAGAGACCAGAGACACAGCATAAGAGGTACCACATGAGTTTCAAGTTCTCATTGGCCCTTTTGGTTGCCAAAGTCCCTGGGAGCAATGTAGAGTAAGTCCAGGTGGATGCTGAGCACTCCATGGATCTGTCTGACAACTAAGGAAACCTGAGATTAGGAAACTGCTAACCTTATAAATGGGGGCTGCTAGCAAACTTGCCCAACATTTGCCCTTGAGGGAAATATTAGCTATTATCCTTGTCAGGAAACAGATCTTCCCTATCACGCAGAGGGAGACATTACCGCTAGCTTCCAAGCCTGTCTGTTACATAAGTATCCTTGAAAAGATGGTCTGGGACAAAAGCTGTCACAAGACATATAAAAAGGCCATGGAAAATCACCACCTAATATTATTATATATTAACGGTTTATGAGGACTATATGAAATATAGTGATATTTGCATAAATGGTAAGTGGTAGATTAAGGTAAATTCTTTTCAATATAGTAAATACAAACTATTTTTATACTTTAAAAAATATGGACAACTTTTTTTTTTACTTAAAATTCAGACATATAACTGATACAGAATCAAGTGACAATGATGGTGCTAATACTATGTCCACAACACTAAAAGAAAAAAATGCTGGGCTGGGGTCAGTGGCTCACACCTGTAATCCCAGCACTTTGGGAGGCTGAGGTGGGCCAGTCACTTGAGGTCAGGAGTTTGACACCAGCCTGACCAACATGGAGAAACTCTGTCTCTACTAAAAATACAAACTTAGCCAGGCAGGTGACACATGCCTGTGATCCCAGCTCCTCAGGAGGCCGAGGCAGGAGAATCACTTGAACCTGGGAGGCGGAGGTTGTGGTAAGCCAAGATGGCACCATTGCACTCCAGCCTGGGCAACAAGAGCAAAACTCTGTCAAAAAAAAAAAAAAAGGATGCTGGAAGGAGGCATGCCACATATTTCATAACCATTGGTCACTGCAATTTGCTATAGGAAAGCAAAACAAACAAAACTGTATTATAGTGGTATAAAAATTTAAAAACAACAAAGTGGGAAATATTACACGACAACAAGTAAACAGTAACTTTGATGTGAAGTTTTCTCTTGATATAAATAAAGAAACTACAAAATCGACCACATGAAATCAGAAATAATGTCGTTAATAACAACAAGAAAAAAAACAAACAATTTTTAACAAGAGCAGAGAGTGTAACTTTGGCTAGCTGAAAATGGCTTAGACTTCTGCAGACAAATGCAAGAAAACATTTTTTAGGTAAAGAGATGATAAACAAATTGTAATTTCAGTTATACAAATTTTTTTATGAAATTATGAAGCATATTTTTAAAAAAATGTTTCACAAACAGTGAAAGACCTTATTTAAGCCAAGAACCAACAGAAATTTCTAACAGTATCAATTTCTTTTATTTGAAGTTTAAAAATTTACAAGAACATGTCTTTAGCTTTAGATTAGTTGTGTGATAAAAAGCAGTACTGCCCAAATAACACATTGGGTGCTTTTTGTGTCAAAAGACTTCTGTCTTATAAAGAAAGTTCAATTCACAGTGTAAAATATCAAATTCATAGTGTAGATATTTTACACTTCCTACATCTATCAAAGAAGAATTTCAAGTGCGTATGGAAAAATTAATTTCTCTCATGACAGATGGTACTTTGGCTATGTCACGTTAAAAATGTGGATTTATTAAAACTGGGCACAGTGACTTACCCTGGTAATCCCATCACTTTGGGAGACTGAAGCAAGTAGACTGCTTGCCCCCAGAAGTTTGAGACAACCTGAGCAACATTGTGAAACCCCATTTCTATAAAAAAAAAATACAAAAATTAGCTGGGCATGGTGGTGCATGCCTGTGGTCCCAGCTACCTGGGAGGGTAAGGTGGGAAGGAGGATCACTTGAGCCCAGGAGGCGGAGGCTGCAGTGAGCTACATCTATCAATGTGGCTGTATCACTTCACATTTTCACTAGCAATGAATGAGAGTTCCTGCTGCTCCACATCTTTGCCATCTAGTGTTTTGAGTTTTTACCATTCTAATAGATGTGTAGTTGTATCTCACTGTTGTTTTAATTTTTATTTTACTGATTATATATGATGGGGAGTATCTCTTCATTTGATTATTTGCCATCTATACATCGTCTTTGATAAGGTGTCTGTTAAGGTCATTGGCTCATTAATAATCAAGTTTTTTGTTTGCTTACTGTTGAGTTTTAAGAGTTTTTTTGTGTATTTTGAATTACAGTCCTTTCTTCAGCATTTGCATCTTTTGAAAATATTTTCTCCTGGTCTGTGTCTTCTTTTTTAATTCTCTTCACAGAGTCTCTCACAGAGCAGAAGTTTTTAATTTTAACAAAGTCTATCTTTCATGAATTATGTTTTTAGTATTGTATCTAAAAAGTAATTACCATATGCAATGTTGTCTAGGTTTTCTCTTGTAATATCTTCTAAAAGTTTTGTAGTTTGGTGTTTTACATTTAGGTTTGTAATCCATTTTGAGTTAATTTTTGTAAAGGATTTCAGTTCTGTGTCTAGATTTATTTTTGCATGAGGATTTCCAGTTGTTTCATCACCATTTGCTGAAAAAACTGTCTTTGCCCCATTGTATTTCCTTTGCTCTTTTGTCAAATATCAGTTGATTGTATTATGTGGGTACATTTCTGGGCTCTCTATTCTGTTCCATTGATAAATTTTTAAATTTATCATCAATACCACACTGTCTTGATTGCTGGTGTCTTATAGTAAGTCGAGATTGAGTAGTGCCAGTCCTCCAACTTCATTCTTCTTCGTCAACATTACATTGGCTATTCTCAATCTAAAAAAAGGGAGAAATGCCAGATATAGGTGAAGGGGAGGAAGGCAACAAATTACACTGCCACGTGTGTACCTATGCAACAATATTGTATGATCTTCACATGTACCCCAAAACCTAAAATGCAATAAAAAAAATAAAAAATAAAAAAATAAATAAATAAAGCAATAGCCAATGTAATGTTGACGAAGAAGAATGAAGTTGGAGGACTGGCACTACTCAATGAAATGTTGAAGAAGAGAATGTTTAAGATTCTCTAGAGAGACAGAACCAATAGGATATATAAAGAAATATACAAAAATATATTTATTAGGGTAATTGGCTCACTTGATTATGGAGGCTAAGATGTCCCACAATAGACTGCCTATAAGTTTTAGAATCAGGATAGCTGGTAAGGTGGTTCAGTCCAAGTCCAGACAGCTCAGAACTAGGGAAGACAATAGTGTAATTCTCAGTCTGAGGCCACAGAGATGAGATCCTGAGGGCCTACAGATGTGAGTCAGAAGTTCAAAGGCTGGAAAACCTGGAGTACTGATGCCTGAGATCAGGATATAAGGTGTCTGAGCTCTGTGACCTCACTTCTCTAATAGTTATAAGAAGAGTTATTGATTTTTCAGTTAATTCTGGTTTTTTACTTCTTAGGATATAGTGATGACTTCCAGGCTCCTTAGAAACGGGACCAGGAGGATTTAGAAGTCGAAACTATATTTTTAGAATACTGAGTTGTCATAACAGTAAATTTGATTTACTTGATAAGACCTAATTTTGAAACTAAGGAATTAGTTTCTCATTGCTGCTGTATGTAAGAAGTTACCATAGCTATAGTAGCTTAAAACAATACAAGTATGTTATAATTATGGGAGTTAGGAGTTCAAAAGGGGTTTTACTGGGATAAAATCAATATATTGTCAGATTCATTCAGAAGGCTATAGGAGAGAATCCTTTTTCTTGCCTTTTCCAGCCTCTTAATGTCATTTGCATTCCTTGTGGCCCCATTTCTTCATCTTCAAAGCTAGCAACATTCAGCAAAAACTTTGTTCAAATGCTACCTCTCTGATTCTTCCATTTTATATTATTTTCCATTTTTAAGGGCCCTTGCCATAATATTGGACCCATCCAGATAATGTAGGCAAATTTATTTAAAAGTAAGATGATGTGCAATCTTAATTCTACCTGCAAATTTAGTTCCTTTATACCATGTCACATAACATATCCATAGGTTCCTGGGATTAGGATGTAGACATCATGTGGTAGTGGACATCATACAGCTTACCACAGCTGATATACTATTGTTTCAAAAGCAAATACATTGATTGGAGAAAGACGGACACATTTTATTAATGTGAATGTAAATATTAAAAGAAAGTTTTTTGGTGAGGGTAGGGGAGTAGATTCATTATTCGAAAACATGTATATGTTATTAGAATAACTTTAGTATGTAGATCTGGCATGTCAAAAAAGAATTTTATAAATCTAAATACAGCTGAAATATTTCTAATGAAAATTTAGCACCCAAAATAAGATGTGCTGTGAAGAGTAAAATAGAGGGCAGAGTAAGATGGCTAAATAGAAACCTCCATTGATTGTCCCCACTCACCTACAGAAACATAATTCAACAACTGTCTGCACACAAAAAAGCACCCTCATGAGAACCAAAAATCAGGTAAGGAATTACAGTGCCTCGCTTTAACTTCATATCACTGAAAGAGGCACCGAAGCGAGCAGGAAAGACAGTCTTGAATTCCTGATCCCACCTTTCCCCATCCATAGTCTGTGGCCATGTGGCACAGAGAGAAAATTGGTATGATTGAGGGAGGGAAAATGTAGTGATTGTGGGACCTTGCATTGAACTCGCTGCTGCCCTGACACAATGGAAAGCAAACATAGGCTAAACTCACCCGATGCCCACCCAGAGAGGGAGCATTTGAAGGAGCCCTAACCAGAGGAGAATTGCCAATCCCATCAGTCAGATCTTGAGTTTCTGCAAGCCTCACCACAGTGGGCTCAAGTTCTCTTGGGTTCTAAATAAACTTGAAAGGCAATCTAGGCCACAAGGACTGTAATTCCTAGGCAAGTCCTAGTGCTGTGCTGGGCCCAGAGCCAGGGTATCTAAGGAAGTGCTTGTACCACCCCTCCCCAAACCCCAGGCTATGAAGTTCTCAGAAACAAAAGTAACTCCTTCCTTCTGCTAGAGGAGAAGAGAGAAGAAAAGAGAAGAGGACTTCGTCTTGTATCTTGGATACCAGCTCAGCCACAGTAGGACAGGTGCCAGACAGAGTGGTAAAGCCCCAATTCCAGGTCCTAGCTCCTGGATGACGTATCTAAACATCACCTGGAACAGAAGGAACCCATTGCCTTGAAGCGAAAAAAAAAAAAAATAAACAGTCCTAGAAGGAGTTATTACCATCTGTCTAAAGAGCCACTGGACCCTGAAGAACTACCCATAGTACCCATGTAGTAAGCCATGGGCCTTGGATGAGACTGAAATGTGCTAACTTCAGGTACCAGCTCAGCCATAGTTAGGTAGACCACCAAGCAGTTTTCTTGGGGGTCTCTGATCTCAGGACTAGGCTCTTGGATGACATTGCTGAATCTGCTCTGGGTCAGAGAAGAGTCCACTGCCCTAAAAGATGAGATCCAGGCCTTGCAGCATTTACCACAAGCTGACTGAAGAGCCCCTGGGCTTTAAGTGAACATTGGCAGTAGCCTGGCAGTGCCCTGCTAATCCCTCCACCAGGTCTGTGGTGGCAGTGGCTATGAGGAAGGCTCCTCTGTTTGTGGAAAGGGGAGAGAAGAGTAAAAAGGACCTTGTCTTGTAATTTAAACACTAGCTTAGCCACAATAGTATTGAGCACCAGGTAGATTTCTGAGGTTTTGACTCCAATTCTTGGCTCTTGATGTTATCTTTGGACCCATTCTGGGCCTGGGGGATATTGCCACCCAGAAAGGAAGGACACAGCTTGCTGAGTGTAGAGCTCTAGGCCTTGAGTGAACACCGGTGGTGGCCAAGTTTTGATTACAGTGGGCTTTGGGTAAGACCCAGTGATGTGCTGGCTTGAGGTCTAATCCAGCACATTTTCATTGGCAGGGGCCACAGGGATGCTTTTGTTCTTCCACCTCCAGCTCCAGGTGGCTGAGAACACACAGAGAGACTTTGTTTGTGAGAAAATAAGGGAAAAGAACAAGAATCTCTGCCTGGTAAACCAGAGAATTCTTTTGGAACTTATCCAAGTCCACCAAGGCAGTACCTCTACAAGTCTGCCAGAACACAGTGTTATTGGGTTTGGGGTGCCCCCTAATGTGGATATGGCTTAGATCACAATACCCAAGACCCTGTGAACACCTTGAAAACCTTCCCAAAAAAGATGAGCAGAAAAAAGCCCAGATTGCAAAGACTACAATGAATATCTAACTCTTCAATGTCCAACCACCCATGAACATCCACAAACATCAAGACCATCCAGGAAAACATGAACTCAAAAAAATAAACTAAATAAATCATCATGAACCAATTCTGGAGAAACAGAGATATGTGACCTTTCAGACAGAGAATTCAAAATAGTTTTAAGGAAACTCAAAGAAATTTAAGATAACACAAAGAAATGTTCAGAATTCTATCAGATAAATTTGATAAACAGATTAAAATAAAAGAATAAAGCAGAAATTCTGAAGTTGAAAAATGCAAGTAACATACTGAAAAATTCATGATTCTTTTAATAGCAGAAGTGATCAAACAGAAGAAAACATCTTGAAGACACGCGATGTGAAAATACAGATTTGCAGGAGATAAAAGAAAAAAGTTAAAAAATGGAGGATGCCTACAAGATTTAGGCAATAGCCTCAAAAGGATAAACCTAAGAGTTATTGGTCTTAAAGGAAATGGAGAGAAAGAGATCAGGGAAGAAAGTTTATTCATAGGGATAATAACAAAGAACATTCCAAACTTCAGGGAATATATCAATATACAAATATAAGAAGGTTATAGAACCACCAACTGATTTAACCCATAGACTACTTCACAGTGCTTAATAATCAAACTCACAAAGGTCAAGGGTAAAGACCTTTGAGATAGAGTAGTGCTCCAATATCTGACAGCAGACTTCTCAGTGGAAACCTTACAGACTGGGAGAGAAAGGCATGACATATGAAGGGCTGAGAAAAAAAAAAAAAAACATTTTATCCTAGAAGAGTATATCCAGTGAAAATATCCTTCAGACATGAGAGATTAATAAATATGTTCTCAAACAAAAGCTGAGAGATTTTATCATCACCAGACCTGTCCTACAAGAAATGCTAAATGGGGTACTTTAGACAGAAATTAAAGAATGGTAATGGGCAATAAGAAATCATCCGAAGGCATAAAACACACTGATAATAGTAAGTACCCAGCAAAACACAGCATACTATAACATTGTAATTGTGGTGTGAAAATTACTCATCTTAAGTAGAAAGACTAAGAGATGAACCAATCAAAAATAACAACTAAAACAAATGTTCATGTCATAAACAGTACAATAAGATATAAATAGAATACATTAAAAGCTAAAAAGCAGGGGGATGAAGTTAAGGTGTTATTATTTTTCTCTTATTTGTTTATGCAATCAGTTTGTCTTTATTCAAAATAATGGGTTATAAGATAGCATCTGGAAGTCTCATGGTAACACCAAATTAAAAACTTACAACAGATACAGGAAAAGCAAAATGCAAGAATTTAAATCATACTAACAGGGAAAATAACCTTCACTAAAAGGGAGACAGAAACGAAAGAGACAAGAAAGAGAAAACCATAAAACAACTAGAAAACAAATAACAAAATGGCAGGGGTTAAGTCTTTACTATCAAGGATAGCACTTAATGTAAATGGATTAAACTCTAATCAAAAGATATGGAGTGGCTAAATGATAAAAAAAATGCATTGTGTTGTATACAAAAAATGTGTTGTATACAAAAAATACACTTAACCTATAAAGGTATACATAGACTGATAATAAAGAGATGGAAAAAGATATTTCATGCCAACTGAAATAAAAAAAAAGCAGGAATAGCTATGCTTATATCAGACAAAATAGATATCAAGACATAAATTGTAGGAAGATAAAAAGATCATAACTTATGATAAAGGGGTCAATTCAGCAAAAGAATATAACAAATGTTAACATATGTGGACATAACACTGGAGCATCCAGATATATAAAGCAAATATTATTACAGCTAAACAGAGAGAAAGATCTTTGTACAATAATACCTGGAGACTTCAACACCATGCTTTTAGCATTAGACAGATCTTCTAGACAGAAAATCAACAAACACTGGACTTAATCTGCACTATAGACAAAGTGGATTTAATAGATAATTACAGGTCCTTCTCTCTAACAGCTGCAGAATACATGTTCTTCTCCTCAGCACATGCCTCATTCTCGAGAATATGTTATGTCCCAAAACAAGTGATAAAACATTCAAAAAATTAAACTAATATCAAGCAAGCATCTTCTCTGACCACAGTGGAATAAAACTAGAAATCAAAAGAGGACTATACAAATACCTGAAAATTAAACAATGTGCTTCTGGGTGACCAGTTGGTCAATGAAGAAATTAAGAAGAAAACTGAAAAATTTTTTGAAACAAATGATAATGGAAGCACAATATACCAAAACCTTTGGGTTACATCAAAGCCAGCACTAAGAGGGAAGTTTATAGTTACAAGGACTTACATAAAAAAAGACAAAAGACTTCAAATAAATAACTTCATGATGCCTCTTAAAG
This sequence comes from Cheracebus regulus, assembly GCA_963574635.1. NCBI lineage: Eukaryota > Metazoa > Chordata > Mammalia > Primates > Pitheciidae > Cheracebus > Cheracebus regulus. Next base: position 65,286 of record CAUYQU010020884.1, on the reverse strand, counting down.
AACCAGAAAAGCAAGAGCAAACCAAACCCAAAATTAATAGATGAAAAGAAATAGTAAAGATCAGAGCAGAAGTACATGAAATTTTGAAAAGGGAAACAATAAACAGATCGAGGAAACAACAAGTTGTTCTTTAAAAAGATAAACAAAATTGACAAACCTTTAGCCTAACAAGAAAAGAGAGAAGATTCAAATAAATAAGATCAGAGATGAAAAGGGAGACATTTACAACTGAAACCACAGAAGTTCAAAAGATCATTAGGGGCTACCATGAGCAACTATATTCAATAAATTGAAAAGTCTGGCAGAAAAGAATAAATTTCTAGACACATGCAACTTACCAATATTGAACTACGAAGAAATCTAAAAACTAAACAAACTAAAACTGATTGAAATCATGTCCCATTAAAGAAAAGCCCAGGACCCAATGGATTCACTGCTAAAATTCTACCAAACATCTAAATAATAATAAATACAAATTCTACTGATAAATTTTGAGAAATAGATGAGGAAATAGTTCCAAATTCATTCTAGAAGGCTAATATTATATTGATACCTAAAATGGACAAAGACACATCTAAAAATGAAAAGTACAGTAAAATATGACTGATATTGATGCAAAAAAGGCTCAACAAAATATTAGCAAACTAAATTCAACAATACATTAAAAAGATTATTAATCAATATCAAGTAGCATTCATCCCAGGAATAAATTCAACATATGCAAATCAATAATTCAACATATGCAAATCAATTTGATACATCATATCAACAGAAAGGAGGACAAAAACCATATGATCATTTCAACTGATGCTGAAAAAGCATTTGATAAAATTCAACATCACTTTATAATGATAAATCTCAGAAAACTGGATATAGAAGGAACATACCTCAACATAATAAAATCCATATATGACAGACTGAAAGCTAATATCAGATTGAATGGGGAAAAACTGAAAGCCTTTCCTCTTAGATATGGAACACAACAAGGATACCCATTGTCACTACTGTTATTCAACATAGTATTGCAAGTCTTAGGTAGAGCAATCAGAAGAGAGAAAGAAATAAAGAGCATAAAAATTGGAAAGCAAGAAGTCAAATTATCCTTGTTTGCAGATGGTACGATTGTATGTTTGGAAAAACCTACAGCCAAAAAACTGTTAGAACTGATAAACAAGTTCATTAAAGTTGCAGAATACAAAATCAACATGCAAACATCTGAAGCATTTTTCTATGCCCACAGTGAACAATCTGAAAAAGAAATAAAGAAAAAAATCTTATTTACAACAGCTAAATAAGCTAACAGGTAAAATTAAGTATCTAGGAATTAACTTAACCAAGGAAATGAAAGATCTCTACAATGTAAACTGTAAAACACAGATGCAGACAGTTAAAGAGAACTCAAAAAGGAAAAAATGTCATGTTTATACATTGAAATAATTAATGTTAAATTAAAATGTCCATTCTACAGATTCAATGCAATCCCTATTAAAATGCCAATGATAATCTTCACAGAAATAGAAAATCCTAAAATTGGTATGAAAACACAAAACTATCCTGAGCAAAAAGAACAAAATTGGACAAATCACATTACCTGACTTCAAATTACACTATAGAGCTATAGTAACCAAAACAGCATGGTATGGGCAGACATAGAAACAGACACATGGATCAATAATGGAACAGTATAGAGAACCCAGAAACAAGTCCACACACCTGCAGTGAACTCATTTTCAATAAAGGTACCAAGAACATACATCGAGAAAAGACAGTCTCTTCAATAAATTGTGATGGGAAAACTGATATCCATATGCAAAAGAATGAAACTAGATCCCTGTGTCTTAACACATACAAAAATCAAATCAAGAAAGATTAAAATCTTAAATGTAAGACCTCAAACTATAAAAATACTACAATGAAACACTGGGGAAACTCTCCAGAACATTGGAGTGGGCAAATATTTTTTAATACCCCACAAGCATAGGCAATCAAAGTAAAAATGGACAAAAGGGATCACATCAAGTTAAAAATCTTCTGCCCAGCAAACGCGATACCTGTGCTCCCATGTCTATGGCAGCACTATTCATAATAGCAAAAGATTGGAAGGACTGTAAGTGTTCATCAACGGATAAATGGGTAAAGACAATGTGATACATATACACAATGGAGTATTATTCAGCCATTAAAAAAGAATGAGATCTTGTCATTGCAAGACATGGGCAGAACTGGAGATCATTATGTTAAGTGAAATAAGCCAGGCACAGAAAGACAAACTTCACATATTCTCACTTGTTTGTAGGAGCTAAAAATTAAAATGTTTGAATGCATGACAATAGAGAATAGAAGGAAAGTTCCCAGATGCTGGGAAGGGTAGTGGGGGAGGGGAGACTAGAGATGGTTACTGTTAAGAAAATATGAATTAGAACTAACATTTGATAGCACCACAGGATTATTATAGTCAATAATAATTTAATTATACACATAAAAATAACTAAAAGAGTGTAATTGGATTGTTTGTAACACAAAGGATAAATTCTTGAAGTAATGAATACCACATTTATCCTGATGTGATTATTATACATTTTATGCCTGTATCAAATTATCTCATGTACTCCATAAGTATATAGCCCTACTAAGTACCCATGCAAATTAAAAAATACATATTTTCAATAATATAAAAAAGTAAAACATTTAATTATGTTGCATTAAAATAAACTATGTTGTTAAAATTAATTTCATCTGTTTCAACTTTTTAAAATATGGCTACTAAATAGGTATATATGCAGCTTACATTTAGTTCTACTGGACAGAAGCTGACATAGAACCATTCATATTACCTATTTAGAAAATATTATTACTTGACATCTCTTTATACTAATTCCATTTATAATATTGAAAGAGCCAGCATGAAGGCTGGGCTATTGCGTCTGAATGTGCACAGCACAGCAAGCACAACTGTTACCAGCTGTTCTAAAGTAAGGAATGTTAGAAACAGAACACAGAAGTCATCAAGCCAACCCCATGGACTGGATATTGCCCATTGGCATCCAGAACCCATGTGGACCATCTTTAATACTTCCTTTACATTGCATGGGTTGAAAGGTTAGACTGTAAATTTTCCAGACTCCTTGGCCACTAGCCTTATGAATATGATTGAGGTTCTCTGCCAATGAGATCCAAACGTGATTTTTGGAAGGCAGAAGGAAGGCAGAAGCCATTCCCTTTCCTGTGTCAGTGGTTCTTGAGGACATCATACTCTACATTTTACTCTCTAGTTACTGGTTTTTGGAGTGATGGCAGCCATTAAATTGATCATCATTTTCCATTGTTTCTGATCTCTGGGTGGCAATTGTAGTGCTGTTACTTTGACACCTAGTGATAGCCCTGTCATCTCTAGCCCTTCCAAAAATTTTATAAGCATCTAATAATCTGTATAAAAAGCTTCTTTGTTAAAATGCCTATACGTGTTTCTATTTCCTATACTAAACACTGCAACATTTCTCATTTTTATATGAAGAAAATAAATTTGTAAAGTTGATTCAGGCCAGAGTCTATCGCAGGAATTGGAGTAGAATTAGGTTCCTCATAATGTTGATTCTGGCTTCCGTATCTTCAAGAAAATATAGAATGATATTTACCTACTCAGCATGTATCTGGAAGCCCCTAAAGGTTTCAAAAGGGAAAAAGACATAATTAAAATTATTCTTTAGAAAATGTTATGTCACGGAGCGTCTATTAAAAGGTAGCGATTAGCAACTTTAAAAACAGATAAGAGACAATTTAAATAGTTCAGACAAATTATAGGAAGGACTTAAATTTAGGCGAAGAAATGTGATTCAAAAGGGAGGACTGGAGTTGAGTGAAATGTAATAAAAATTTACAGAAGTTGGGAAATACAAGCCATCCGGGAAAGGGCCAACAATGAGCCTAAGTTTCCAGGATTCCTATTTGTTCATATGGCAGGCAATTCAGCAAGAGAAAAAGGAACAATAATATTTTTAAATTCAGGAGTGGCAGACATGCTTAATTGTTTGAGGATGGTTGAATTTGGGATTCATATGGACTATCTAGATAGTGATTCTTGGCAGGAGCTGAGAGAGAACACAGATAACAGAAGAACTGATACTGAGGATCATAAGAAATTCTGAAGAGCAGGTGAAAAGAGAAAATGAGAATATGACCAAAAACAAAATCTTAGTTTCTTATCCACATTTTGGAATCCAAGTAAAAAAAAATTGTAAGATCAGAGAATGAAAACTGGCATAATGAATTGTTAAAGGTAGAGGGGGTGAAAGAAAAGTATTTAATAAAGTTAGATCTTTGAAGAAACAAAGGAAAGAGGGCTCAGGAACACTAATGAGTTTGGCAATAAGGTCAATTTATTTTGAATTCTGAGAATTGAAGCACAAATCTAAAGGTTAAATAAAAACAAGAATGAATGATGACCAGATATACTAATTACATTTCTGAGTTTAGGTATTTTAATAGCTATAACTTTATGCATAGCACCTACAATGTCCATTGTACATCTTGTCATAATTACCTGTATCTCATAAAAACACATTTCTTTCCGTTTCTTCACAAATTTCATCCTACGGTCACAGTGTTAAAGTTTATATGCTTCAAACTTCAACTGTAGTCAAGCCTCCATAAAGGGAAGACAAAGAGAGCTGGGATATTTTTTGAAATGTCATGTAAGCCAATAGATTTGATTTTTGAATGCTAAAATAATTTATCACTATTAACAATTTTCTAAGCTGACTGATTGAAATTTCAGTCTCTTTTCTTAAAAAAAAAAGTACAACTATATGGCATCCAAAGAGTAGTCATGTGGGAAAAGAAAAAATGTCCAAATATTTTAATGTTTCTGTCTGAGGAAATATTGTTTGTTTGTATACTTGTGATGTTTCTTTTGGACGAGGTGAGGTGGGGAAGGAGCAGTTATAAAAAAGAGATAAATAACATAGAATTCATAAAACATTTCTTTCATAAATGTTTCTTTCATAAACAATTTTCACAAATGTTTCTTTCATAAATATTCATAAAACATTGTGCCAGCTGATGATACAACTTTCAGTTTAGATGACATCATATTGTCATATCATATTTATTCCCATTGATAGCCTTGGGAAAAGCTGCTATATATCAAAGGTTTATATTACAGTTGTATTCAGATATATTTCCCTTGGAAAAAATGCAAGAAACAAAGACTAAAATTACACCATCCATTTTCAGACAAAAATACCTGGATTAGGTCATGACCAATATTTTTTAAGTTGGAAATGATAAGCACATACTTTCATATGTTTCTATTTATAGAATTGGTAAACATGATTAATAGTTACACAACATTTCAAAAATTTGTTCATGAGACATAAATTATTAAAATAAAATAAAATGTAAGCTGATATCATACTTTTAAAAATTAAGCATCTCCAGTTGCATACCTTAAGGCACATAAAGAATAGTTGAATTTTTTTTTTTTTTTTTTTTTGAGGCAGGGTTTCTATCGACCAGCCTGAAGTGCAATACTGCAATCACAGTGCACTGCAGCCTCAACTTCCTGGGCTCAGATGATCCTCCCACCCCAGCCTCTTTAGTAGCTTAGACTACATGTACATATCACAGCTAATTTTTGCACTTTTTGTAGAGATGAGCCTTCATCAAGTTGCCCAGGCTAGTCTCAAACTCCTGGGCTCGTGTCATCTGCTCACCTTGTCTTCCAAGAGTTCTGGGATTACAGGCATGAGCCATTATACTTGAATAATTATAAAAATGTAGAATCTACCTATTAAATATCATTATGATTAACCAGGGTTTTTTATTTTTATTATGCCAGATAAGTTAGAGAAAGAATTTATTTTTATTTTTTACATTTTTAATTCAAAATTTTTTTCTTTCCAACTTTTAGGTTCAGGGGTTCTCATAAAAACATAATTCTTTCAGGGGATGCAAATTTGTTACATGGGTAAATTGTATGTCACGGGGATTTGGTGTACAGATTATTTCATCACCCTGGTACTAAGCATAGTACCCAATAGGTAGTGTTTTGATCCTCACACTCCTCTCACTCTACCCTTGACTAAGTCCCAGTGTCTATTGTTCACTTCTTTGTGGCCATGTGTATTCAGTTTTTACCTGCCACTTATACTGAGAACATGTGGTATTTGGTTTTCTGTTCCTATGTTAATTGCTTCGCATAATGGCCTTCAGCTTCATCCATGTTGCTGCAAAAGACATGATTTTGATCTTTTGTATGGCTGTACAGTATTCCATGGTGTGTATGTGTACATTTTCTTTATCCAATCTACAATTGGTAGGTATCAACACTGATTCTACGTCTCTGCTATTGTGAATAGGGCTGTAATGAATACACATGTGCATGTATCTTTATGGTAGAATAATTTTTATTCCTTTGGGTAAATGCTCAGTAATAAAATTGCAAGGTCAAATGGTAGTTTTGTTTTAAGTCTTTGAGAAATTTCCAAACTGCCTTCCACAATAGCTGAACTAATTTACATTCCAACCAACAGCATATAAGCGTTCCCATTTCTCTAAATGCGTTCACATTTGCCAGTGTGGGATACTTTATGGCTTGTTAGTAATAGCCATTCAGACTAGTGTCTGATAATATCTCATTATGGTTTTGATTTGTATTTCTCTAATGATGAATGATGTTCATCATTTTTTCATATGCTTGTTGGCCATATGTATGTCCTCTTTTCAGAAGTGACTATTCTTGGCCTCTGTCCCCTTTTAATGGGGTTGTTTGGTTTTTTGCTAGTCAATTTGTTTAAGTTTCTTACAGATGCTGGATATTAAACCTTTGTTGAATGCATAGTTCACAAACATTTTATTTTCTCTCATTCTGTACATTGTCTGTTTACTCTGTTGCCAGTTTATTTTGCTGTGCAAGAAGCTCTTTAGTTTAATGATTTCCTATCTGTTGATTTTTGTTTTTGTTGAAATTGCTTTTGGAGACTTCATCATAAAATCTTTGCCAGGACTGATGTCCAGAATGGTATTTCCTAGATTACCTTCTAGGGTTTTTATAGTTTTAGTTTTTCAACTTAAGTCTTTAATCAATCTTGAGTTGGTTTTTATATATAGTGGAAGGAAAGGATCCAGTTTTAATCTTCTACATATGGCTAAACAACTGTGCAGCACCATATATTGAATAGGGAGACCTTTCCCGATTGCTTGATAATATAGGCTTTGTCAGAGATCAGATGGTTGTAGGTGTGTGTTTTTATTTCTGGGTTCTCTAACCTGTTTCATTGGTCTATGTGTCTGTTTTTGTACCAGTATCTTGCTGTTTTTATTACTGTAACTCTATAATATTGTTTGGAGTTTTGTAACACAACGCCTTCAGCTTTGTTCTTTTTGCTTAGGATTGGCTTGGCTACCCAGGCTTTTTACTGGCTCCATATAAATTTTAAAATAGATTTTTTCTAATTCTGTGAAGAACGTCATTGGTGGTTTGATATGAATAGCATGGAATATGTAAATTGTTTTGGTCAGTATGGTCATTCTAATGATAGTGATTCCTCCTATATGGGAACATAAAATATTTTTCTATTTATTTGTGTCATCTCTGATTTTTTCAGCAGTGTTTTGTAATTCTCATTGTAGAGATATTTCACTTTCCTGGTTATCTGTGTTCATAAGCATTTAGTTCATTTTTTGTCTATTGTAAATGGGACTGCATTCTCAATTTGGCTCTCAGCTTGAACATTATGGGTGTATAGAAATGTTACCAATTTTTTACAATAATTTTGTATCCTGAAATTTGATGATGTTGTTTATCAGATCTGGAAGTCTTTGGGAAGAGACCATAGGGTTTTCTAGGTATAGAACTATATTGTCTGTGAAGAGAGACAATTTGGTTTTCTTTCTTAATATTTGCACACCTTTTTTATTTCTTTTTCTTGCCTGATTGCTCTGGCTAGGACTTCCAGGACTATGTTTAAAAAGAGTGATGAGAGTGGGTATCTTTGTCTTGTTCTAATTCTTAAGGGGAATGCTTCCCACTTTTGCCCATTTAGTGTAATGTTTGCCATAGATGGCTCTTATCACTCTGAAGCATGTTCCCTTGATGCCTAGTTTGTTGAAAGTTTTTAACATAAAGGGATGTTGGATTTTATTGAAAGTTTTTAACATAAAGAGATATTGGATTTTATTGAAAGCCTTTTCTGTATCTATTGAGATGATGGGTTTTTTTTTTAATTCTATTTATTTGATGAATCATATTTACTGACTTGCATAGTCGAATCAACCTTGTATCCCAAGAATAAAGCCTACTTGATTACAGTGGATTATCTATTTGTTGTACTCCTGGATTTGGTTTTCTAGTACTTTGTTAAAGACTTTGCATCTATGTTAATCAAGGATATTGATCTGAATTTTTCTCCTTTAGTTATGTCTCTGCTAGGTTTTGGGATCAGCAGGATACTGGCCTCCTGGTGAGTTAAGGAGTAGGCCCTCCTCCTCAATTTTTAAAAATAGTTTCGAGAGGAGTGGTATCACCTCCTCTTCTTTATATGTCTAGTAGAATTTGGATGTGAATCCTTTTGGGCCAGGGCTTCTTCTAGCTGGTAGATATTTTATTAGTAATTCAATTTCAGAACTTGTTACTGGTCTTTTCAGGGTTTAAATTTCTTCCTGGTTCAATCTTGGGAGGTTTTGTTTCCAGAAAATTATCAATTTCTTCTAGATTTTCTAGTTTGTGTGCATAGAGGTATTCATGTAGTCTCTCAGGGTGTTTTGTATTTCTGCGAGGTCAGCACTAATGTCCCCTTTGTCACTTCTGATTGTGTTTATTTGGATCTTCTCTCTTTTTAAAATTAGTTTAGCTAGTGGTCTATCAACTTTTAGTTCCATTGATCTTTTGTATGCTTTCTCGCATCTCAAGTTTATTCAGTTCAGCTCTTTTGCTAGGTTTTGGGTTGGTTTGTTCTTTTTTTCCCAATATCCTCTAGGTCTGATGTTAGGTTATTAATTTGAGATCTTTCTAACTTTTTGATTTGCAAGTTTGGTACATTAAACTTTTCTCTTAACACTGCTTTAGCTGTGTCCCAGAGATTCTGGTATGTTGTATCATTGTTTCCATTAGTTTCAAAGAACTTCTTGACTTCTGCCTTAATTTTATTGTTTGCCCAAAAGTCATTCAGGACCAGATTGTTTAATTTCCATGTAATCGTACAGTTTTTGGAGATCTTGGTATTGGTTTCTATTTTTATTGCACTGTGGTCTGAGACTGGTTGGCATGATTTTGTTTTTATTGAATTTGCTGAGATTTGCTTCATAGATGAGCATGTGCTCAATTTTAGAGTCTCCCATGTGTGGATGACAAGAGTGTATATTCTGTTATTTTGGGTGGAGTGTTCTGTAGATATCTGTTAAGATCATTTGGTCAAGTGTTGAGTTAGGTCCCAAATATCCTTGTTAGTTTTCTGACTCAGTGATCTGTCTAATACTATCAGTGGGGTGTTGAAGTCTCCCACTATTATTGTGTGGTTTTCTAAGTCTCCTTATATGTCTCTAAGAACTTGTTTTATAAATCTGGGTACTCCAGTGTTGGGTGCATATATATTTAAGACAGTTAAGTCTTCTTGTTGAAGTGAATGATTCATTATAATGTAATGCCCTTTTTGTCTTTCCTAAATACTGTTAGTTTAAATAATGATTTAAAACAAAAAAGAGAGGTGATGCCATTGGTTTAAAGTTTGAACAGTCTCTTCTTGATAGACCATTTTTCACCTATTTACTTTGAGCCTACGAGTGCTATTGCATCTGTGATGGGTCTTTTTAAGACAGTGTATCATTGGGTTTTGCTTCTTAATCCAAATTTCCACTCTTTGTTTTTTGAGTAGGGCATTTAGACTGTTTACACTCAAAGTGAATATTGATATGTGTGGATTTGATCCTATACTTATGTTGCTGGCTGGCTGTTATGTAGACTTGTGTAGTTGCTCTGTAGTATCAGTGGTGTATGCACTGAAGTGTGTTTTAGTGGGGGTCAGGCACAACCTTTCGTTTCCATGTTTAGCACTCCCTTAAAGACCTCTTGTATGGCAGGTCTGGTGGTTAACAAATTTTCCTAGCATTTGCTTGCCTAAAAGGATTTTATTTCTCCTTTGCTTATGCAGCTTAGTTTGGCTGCATACAAAATTATTGGTTGAAATTTCTTTTATTTAAAGATGCTTAATATAGACCCAAACCCTTGTGGCTTGTAGGTTTTCTGCTGAGAGGTATACTGTTAGCCTGATGGGTTTCCCTTGTGGTAACCTGCCCCTTCTCTCTAGCTGCCTTCAATATTTTTTCTTTCATGTTGGCCTTGGAGAATCTGATGGCTCTGTGTCTTGAGGATGGTTGCCTTGTCAGGGGTTCTCTGAATTTAAATGTTGACCTCTCTATAAGGTTAGGGAAATTTCATGGACAATATCCTTAAATATGTTTTCTAAGTTGTTTGCTCTCTTTTGCTTTCTTTCAGGGATGCCAATGAGTTGTAGATTTGATTTCTTTATGGAATTTCATATTTCTCAGAGGTTTTGTTCAATTTCTTTTTTTTTTTTTTTGTCTGAGTTGATTTAAAGCATCAGTCTTTCAACTCGGAGATTCTTTCCTCAGCTTGGTCAATTCTAATGAAAATACTTCTGGTTGTATTATGAAATTCTTGTAGTGGGTTTCTCAGCCTTATCAGTTCAGTTTGGTTATTTCTTGTAATGGCTATTTCGTCCTTCAGCTCTTAAATCATTTTACTGGATTCCTTAGATTCCTTGTCCATCCCTGTGTGGAGCTGTGGTTAGATTTCTCAATGAGGGCAAAGCTGAGAGAAGTGAGAACCATCTTCTGGAGGTCGGTGGGCACCCCTTCTGCAGGTGGACGGTGAGCTGTGGTGAGGGTTTTGTCCTTGGCTGGGCTGTGATCTCTCGGTCCTAAAGAAGAGGCCGCTCAGGATGGAAAGTGATTGAAACCCCTGTGGTCCAATGCAGCTCCCCACGTTGCCCAGGTCTTCACAACCCTTAACTGGAAACTCCAGGAAAACGACTGACAACTGGCCACAGTACCCAGAGACGTCAGGAGAGGCTCACCAAAAGAAAGGGTGAAGTGCAGTGCAGGAAACCGCCCTCCAGCACACAGGGCACATGTATCCCAACATATACACGCACCCACAGACGCACACAGAGAGGAGAGAGAGTGGGAAAGAAGAGAGAGAGAAATAAAAGAAAGACATACACATGAGCATGCGCGCGCGCGCGCACACACACACACACACACACACACACACACACACAGCAGTGGCAAAGTAACACCAGCTCCCCCTCCTCCCCACCCTCCCCTCCTCCCCACCCTCACCCCCGGCAGATTCTGAAGGGTGGGGTTCTACTCTCCACTACTACAACCCTCGGGTGAGAAAGCAGCCCACAGGCACACAGGCAGACATGTCCTCGAGGTGACAAGGGCACGACATTTGGGGAGACTCACCTGTATCCCGACCGCGCAGCCCTGAGGCCGGGATTCTGCGCTGCTTCCCCGGCGCTCGGCCTGAGCTTTCTAACTCCTGGTCGACCCTCCGCGAATTCTGGCCTCGAGAGACTGCACTGTGAACGTCTTGGAGAGGAGTAGTCTGAGCCCCGACCCTGACGCACCGACACACAGGGATCCTCCTTTGCCAAGCCTTAGGAACCTATCCCCGGGCAACCGTGGGCGTCATTATGACCTCAGGAACAGCGCCTCGCGCATGCGCACTGGCGAGTCGACCGGCGCCTGGCTCCGGGAAGGCAGGCTGCGACCCCTTTAAAAAATGGCGGCGGAGACTGCCGCCTCCGTGAAAGTGGCAGGTTTGGGGACGTCTGGGAAAGGGACGTGGGCGAGACCCAGGTCAAACCCGTAAGACTCCTGTTCTCAGGACCTCCTTGAGTGGTCTTCTGCTGCGACTCCCGCTCCTGGCGGAGGAGGAGGTTCAGGACGCCGGATGTGTTGTCCGGACTCCGCTTCGGATCCCACCAGGTAAGCAGAAATGGGATTACAATGTAAAGAGGCGGGAAAGGCCTCACTGGGGCACAGAAAGGTTTTATGGGTCTCAAGGCGTGGTGTCTGCTGAAAATTCACTGAGCCATGGGCCCACGGCCTCCCTCCTCTGTGGGCGAAGCAGTGGCTTGCCCGGGTCTCCAAAGCCCAAGGACTCCAGCATCCAAACACTGCTTTCAGCGACGAGAAAAAGAGAAATAGGCGAGTCTGAGGTGGAGCCATTGTGATCACACGGGCACTGTCGAGCCCCCAAGAGCAGATGGAATGAGCTTGTCTCCGAGGCCGTATGGGGCGATGCCAAGACTAGTGGGGTCCATGTAGGCACCCCGGGGGGAACTGGAGACCCCTTCCCATGAAGCTGAGGAAAAGGAAAACATACCTGAAAACCTGCATGGGAGGGCCTGTGCCGGAGTCCAAGCCACATTCAGGGATGCCTGCCAGAAGAACAGAGAGGTTTCTCTAACGTACAGCCCACTCCCTCCCCGCTACTGGGCAGGCACCCCTGATGTAACCTCCCCTGCACCCAGCAAATCCCAGTCCCTTTTGCTCGCTCCAAAGGAAAAAATTAAATAAATAAAAATCTTTGGTGCATGGCTGCCGGCAAACATCAGGAGTCCCACAGCCGCCTCTGTTTCTCCCGCGGCAGCTTCAGGCTTCTCTTGGGAAAGACGTGGGAACTTTCCTTATGCTGGCGAGGCTGTGGAGGTGATGGGCTGCTCTCGAGACGCCCGCGGGTGAGGCGGCAAGGTCTTCTGAGCTACAGTCAGTTTTTGGGTGTATTTCAGAGTGACTTCAAATTCCCATCTGTAGCTAGAAATTGATTTGGAGTCACACTGAAATACACCCTGGGATAATTGTGTTTGACTGGAACCAAATCTTATGAAGTCTCCAAGGATGAGATTCTGTGCTGTCAGTGTTGCTATTGCACTGGCTCTTTTTTGTGGGGAATGCTCCAGCGTAGAGGCCCCGGACCGTGCCTCCGCCATAATGTGAGCTTGAGCCCAGACACATTTCCCCCTCCCGGAGGCAGTCGAGCTGTGGGAAAGCAGAAACTAAAGGATGAGTCTGTAGAAGTTATTTCAGACTCTCTGATGCTAACGTAATGGCCCGGTGATGGCTGTGTGGTCTTACTAGACATTCTGTTTTTCCTTGGTTCTTGTTCTGGGCTAGTTTTATGACTCTGTTTACCAAACACTGCTTAAGCCCTGTGACCATTCATACGACCTTGGAGATTGTTGCCTTTAAGATCTATGATCTTGCCTGACCTCTAAAGAATGTTACCTTTCTAAATGTAAATCCCTGTACAATAGATAAAGAAAAATCACCTGCTCACTTTTATGGCCCCTCACTATGTACTTTTTCTGTTACTTGTTTCTCATCTCCTCCCCCAGATTTGCAGTGTTGCAACTTTCTGTTCCCCTTTGTTGTATAGAATTAACAATGTGAGTTGACGTCAGCTACTGAAAGCCGAAGGTATATATTGGGACCCTATGCACAAATAAAATTGCTGTTTAGGCATTGCCTATTCAGTCCTCCAGACCCTGTCTTCCTGTCTTTCTTCTCTTCCGCACACTCTCTCTTCCAGGTATAGGGACCCTCTTGCTGGCCAAGAGTCCCCAGCAGACGTGCCGGCCCCGACAGTCTCTCAACAGGTAAAACAAAAGTTAATATTTAAAGAATGCAGAAATGTAAGTTATGGATGAAACAAACAAATAGTATTCCAGGTCCAATGGAGCAGAAAGTACTAGGGCCTTCAGGTGGCCTTTGTAGTCATGAAGAGATCTAGAGATTAGGAAGCCAACGTGCCAAACCACAGCCAGCAAGACGAAGAATACTTTATGATGAGATAGAAATCCTAGAAATGTTTTCCAGTACTCAATGGTTAGAAAGTATGTAACATTCCTTTGTGACATCTAGATTGATAGTGCGTCTCTTGTGATGTAAACATTAATACATATAAAATACATTAATTTCATTAGGAGAGTTAATTAGTGTCTAGCCTGATTTGTCAATGATCATTTAAATTTGGTCTTGAAAGAAATAGATCCACTTTCAGGAATATGATTCAATTCTTTGCTGAACAAAGAAACTCTGAAAACCCTTAGGGTGTATAACTGTTTTTCTAATGGAGTGTGCTGAAGAAACACAGCCATTTGTGCTCAGAATCAATTTGGCTGCCAAAATCCTGCAACCAAAAACTTTGTGATTTGCTGAAGTGAAGATTCTACTATGAATATCTCAGATGGAAAAACTGGATAGCTTACAGAGTAAGGCAATTTACAAAGGCTTTCAAAAACTCTGCACATTTAATCAAACAAATAGCTGTATATGATGCTTATAAAATAAGATCTGGGGGAAGGAGATTTTTAAAGACAATGCCTCAAACTAAGAAAAATCCCAATGCATATTCAGTTGCACTGTAAAATTGAATCCCAGCTTAAGTTTGCAAAAATTTTGGAACCAAGCCTAGAACAAGTTCCACATGAGCCCCAAGGTGGAGCTTCACACATCTCTTTAAATTTCTCTCTGACTAGAGCTATTGCTCCTCTGGGCCAAATTTCTGGATGAGAGGAAAGCATCTTGAGCATCAATGCACCTCTTATTTTATTCAGGCAAAATTATTCACTTCCTACTCTCAGCTCCCTTGACATTTTGCGAGGATCTGTTATTTTGCTTTTCCTATTGTAATCTAGTTAGCTGACCTTGTGTCTGTCCCTCTTTTCCCCTTTCCTTCCCTTTCAGTTTCCACCACTAGGTTATGCGCTCAACAGATTTTTAGTTCCCAGCCGTGCTTCTCCTATTTAAAACTCAGTGTGGTGGTTAATGTTATGTGTCAACATTGCTAGGCTATAGTGCCCAGATGTTTGGTCAAACACCAGATGTTGCTGTGGAGATATTTTTAAAATATGATTAACATTTAAATCAGTAGACTTTGAGTAAAGAAGATTACCCTCCATAATAGGAGTGAGCCTCATTCAATCAGTTGAAGGCCTTGAGAGAGAAAGACTGAGGTCTCCTGAGGATGAAGGAATTCTGCCTCCAAACTGCCTTTAGACTTGAAATGTAACAGGAATTCTTTCCAGGGTCTCCAGCCTGCCAAACTGCCATAAAGGTTTCTGACTTGCTAGCTCCCACAGCCTTATAAACTAATGCCTTAAAGTCCTTCTCTCTCTCTCTCTCTCTCTCTCTCTCTCTCTCTCTCCCGCCCCACTACTACCCCTCCCCACCCACACACATACACATGTTCTATTTGTTCTGTATCTTTGTATCTTTGGAGAACCCTGATTAATACAGTCAGTAAATTTTTGAACAAGCAAATGAATAAATGAGTGAATCAGTCATCAGTTATCAATCTAAGAAGAATATGAATTGAGGAACAGTAAATACAGAGGGATATTTCTTGTAAACTTTTACTAACACAGATTACTCCAAACTCCAAAAGTTAAAGAAAATTAATATTTGCTATGCCTAAAAATTAAACCACAATGACAACACTCTTTTTATTACTTAATGCTTGTTTGAAACATAATTAAAATTATAACATATTTGTTAAGGAGAATTCAACTATATTGAAAATCTACTATGCCAGGTGCCATGTGAGATACTTAATGTGTATTATTTCATGCAGTATTCAAAATAATTCCAGTTCTTCTTTCAGAATTGCAGATCTTCAGATACAGAATAATTCAGTAATATTTCACAGAGCAAGTGAATTAAAGTTTTGTGATTTTCCCATGAGTCCATACTATACCAATTTCTGTATTAACCAACAGTCACTATTGTTTAACTTTTTAATTAAAGTATAAAACAGATCCAAAGAACTGCAAAAATCCTAAGTGTACAGCTCAGAGAATTTCATAAGCTGTACACATCCAGTTCAAGAAACAAAATATTATCAGCATTCTAGAAGCACATTTCAGACAGTATAACTACAGTTCGCCCGTGAAGAACATGGGAGTTAGGACACCAACTCTTCTCTCAGAAATAGTCAAACATTTGCATAGAAATTTTGACACATCCCAAACTTAAATACTAATAGCCTGCTGTTGACTAGAAGTTTTACTGATAACATGAACAGTCAACGCATTGTATTTCAGAGAAAGTACAAGGTTTGCCTGCCTGTTGGCATAGCTGCAGGTTGGCTTTGTGAATTTCCTTTCCATTTCTTTCTTTTTTTTTTTTTTTAACAATAGTCCTTATGCTGGATTCATTAATCTTAAAGTGGCAGACAACAGCCCTGCAGACCTCAATCTAGGATATATATCTAGCAATTTGACTTTCTCTTGTAATGTCATGACTTTTCTCTGCTTCTTGGGAGCGCTCCAGCATTACTAGTGGCACTTCGTATGGGTTCTATGGTGTTATTTAAGGTTTACAGTATCTCACTAAACAGGATGAAAAATACACGAGAACTGTGAGAGGTCACTTTTTACAGTGATACGTAATTTACTGGAGAGACAAACTGCTCATGCAGGGAAGGTTAGCATGACACAATGTTTTAAGGGAATACTTGCAACACTCAGGCTCACTGCAAGAGCAACAGGAAGTGACAACAAAATTATTACAGTAGTATAGTATGTACTACAGGTAATTTTACACAGTTTTGATTTAATATTGCATCTTTACATTTGTTTACATTTCTCTCAACTGCCAATGGCACCATGTAGACTCTGTATTTGTTTCCATACATTTTGATAAATTTTAACTTCTTATAATAGATTTGTGCATAGTTTATGGTAGTAAATGATCAAATAGACTAGTATTTACATATGTCTTATGAATGCATGACGTACCTAAGATTTTCTTCTTTTTAAATACTATTTCTAGGCTATGAGGTTCATCTGCTATTTTTTTCAAATTGTGGCAAATCTTCAAAACATGTTCTAATATATTTACTTTTAAAAAATCATGTATGAATGAACCTGTACAGTTCAAATCATGTGTTGTTTGAGTCAACAATATTATTTAGAAAACACAAAATCTTTAATGTGGAAAGTTTTTTAGTTTACTTAAAACTTTAGCAATTTTAAATCTTTTCTTTTTTTAATTTAAATAAGGATGAATTAATAATTAGGACAGGCTCCTACAACCTACCTTGACGTTGTGAAAGAAAACCAAAACCATATGTAGAAGTCATGAGTTCAAAGCTAAGTTCTGTCCATTACCAAACATAATGTTGTAGACTAAATGCTTGTGCACTTGCAAATATCATACGTTGAAACCTAATTCCCAATGTAATGTTATTTGAAAACAAGGCCTTTGAGAAGTGATCAGGTGATTGGGGATGCATGCCCTTATAAAAGGGCTCAGACAAATCCTCACCCCTTTTACCCTGTGAGGGCCCAGTGAGAGACAGTCCTCTGTAAACTAGGAATCAGGAACTCAAGGATGTTTCCTCATCTGGTGCCTTGCTCTTGGACTTTCTAGCTCCAGATCCATAAGAAAAAAAATTTATCTGGTTTTGAAGCCACCCAGTCTATAGTAGCTTGTTATGAATAGACTAAGACACATAACTTCCAGTAAAATGTTTCACCCAATTGAGTGCAAATGTCATCTACTGAATGAGTGTATTGAACTAAGACAGTTCAATCGTTTTGTGTGTTTTGCTTTAAACTGAGTTCCATGGAGCCTCTGGGATTCCTTTACAGGGTTTGGGTGAAAAAGAGGTGTGTGGATATAGGAAAGCTGGGTCTCATCAACAAGGAACTGAGCAAAGGGCAGGTCTCAACAGGACTGTAAAATTGGTTGATTGGGAAGAATAGCACGATCTTTTGACAGCCTCCAGGTTTTACTTTTACACACTTCCCCTTGTTTTATAGTTTTAATAACTATCCTGTCAACATATTACCTTTAAAAACATTGCTATTTGGCACTTTGGGGAAAGGTGCTCAGGGGAACAGCAAATCAGTTCTGCTTTCATCTGTCATTCAGGCTGGATGACTGGGATACATTTTTACCATATGAATCTGTTATTTTTTTATTTCCCCTTTCCTTTTCCCTGTCTATTTAGTATTTTAGCACCTAGTGGGGGGTAGCAGGAGGAGGTAGTGGTGGTGGAAACCCCAATATCTCTAGGTGGGGTTCTGAGCTGAACCAGCTTCAGACTTCTAAATTGAAATTGTGACTGGAAATGAAGGATTGCATGTGCTTTACAAATCTCTTATACCAAAGAACTAGAATCTCAGTAAGATGTAGACATAAATTTTTAAAAACTATAACAAATTGCAAGATTTCATTTTTATTCACCCTAATTGAGAAAAAAGTATAGTTTGAAATGATAATGTATTCAAATGATTCCTTATTACCAAATTTGTTTAAATTGAACTAAGAAAATAGTACATTATTAATCCTTCATCCAGATATTTGAAGTTCAGCTTGGGAGCTAATATAAGGATGAATGATTTCTAGCATAGATAGAAGAAAGATACAATGTAAGTTAAACACATTTTTTGTCATATTTTACAGTAGCAGCCCATCTTCTTAAATTTTTACACAAATAGTTTAGTGGAAATGGCCCATTTATGATGGAATTATTCTCCTATTTACAAACTTCTTCATATTACTTTTAAAGTAACTTTAAAAAATAAAAATAAAAGGTTCAAAGTTAGGGACCCAAAACAACTTATTTGTAATAATAATAATAATAATAATAATAATAATAATTTATTCAAAAATCTTCTTAAGGCTGGACACAGTGACTCATGCCTATACTCCCACCATATTGTGAGGCTGAGACAGGAGGCTTGCTTGAGTCTAAGAGTTCAGGACCAGCTTGAGCAACAAAGCTAGACCTACGACTCTATAAAAAATTTAAAATTAGCCAGGTGCAGTGGCATGCACCTGCAGTCTCAGGTATTTGGGAGGCTGAGGTGGAAAAATTGCTTGAGCCTAGGAGTTTAAGGCTGTAGTGAGCTATGATGCCACTGCAAAAAGAAAAGAAGCAAAGAAGGAAGGAAGGAAGGAAGGAAGGAAGGAAGGAAGGAAGGAAGGAAGGCAGGAAGGAAGGAAGAAAGGAAGGAAGGAAGGACGGAAGGAAGGAGCCATAACACAGAGTCATATGGCTTAAGGTGAGAGAAAAAACTTGGAGGAAATAAATAATAAATGAGAAATTAAAGAGAAGATCAAACCTAAAGTAAATGGAGGATATGTTACAATAGCTTTGAAACAGATGAGTGAAAATTAACATCCTGCTTTGATTTTTCATTCCCACTATCTTACCCTCTATACAGAATAGGTTAATGGCTTTTGTGCCATAATTCATCTTCCTAAAATTCTAATAAAAATTGGATTGGTTTATACTTCAGCTTCATAGACAAAAGATCTTTAGATTAAATTAACTATTGGATTATTAAACAAAGAGTTAATTCTTAGGAATATTTGTTGCAAGGATGAAGATCTTATATTCCTCACGTATTCTTGAAAGATAGCTGCTTTAAGTGGTTGGGAGACACATTTTTCACCCAGTCATGTGACTGTTTAAAAATATGTAGTCTGGGCCCAGCGCCGTGGCTCACGCCTGTAATCCCAGCACTTTGGGAGGCTGAGGCGGGCAGATCGCAAGGTAAGGAGATTGAGACCATCCTGGCCAACATGGTGAAACTCCATCTCTACTAAAATACAAAAAATTAGCCGGTTGTGGTTGCACATGCCTGTCATCCCAGCTACTCAGGAGGCTGAGGCAGGGGAATCATTTGAACTCAGGAGGCAGAGGTTGCAGTGAGCTGAGATTGCATCATGGCACTCCAGCCCGGGCTACAGAGCGAGATTCATTATCAAATAAATAATTTAAAAAAAAACTTAGTCTGCCATATAGTTAACCCATTAAACATATACTATGATAACACAAAGGATCAGACTGTCAAATCTCACTCATATGAATCAGAGATCTAACTTAGTCTGATAGCTTTAGTAATCATTTTGATCTTATAAATAATCACAACTATAGACAAACAGGGAAAGATCTGGGATACTATATGTACTGCATCGTTTACACAGAGGAAAGTTGCCTGGGCCATGAAACATCACTTTCTATTCAGATAGTTACACAGCTTCTGGGACATTTCCAGAGAGCTGCGTCATAAATACAAAGATTTGTGTTTGTTTACCATGAATCTATTGTAGACAACTGCTAAAAGCATTCCATAGACAGGGACTGTTTCATAAGCAAGTATTCACTAGTTCATTTGCCAAGAGTTCTCCAGACATCAAATTAAATATTATAATAAAAAAGTTACAATTAACATTATAAATATATTAATGATAGAACGTTTGGCAAAGGTTATATTTTTTGTCTACTGGTATTCCCATTTAGCCTAGAGCTAGAGAACTGTGCTAAACGATATAGTGTCTTGTACCTGACTAATCATTAAATATAGTAAATAGACAAAAGAGTATGAATGTTAATGTAGAAAATGTAGGAAGACATTAATGTAGGTCAAGTATTTATAGTCATTTTATAGGCTGTTGTCTATCCAGTAAATAGGTAATGGCCTGACAGATTCTTCCTGCCTGTTGCACAAACAAAATCAGTTTGTTGAGATGATGGTATTGCAGTAGAGAGAGATTGGTCATGCAGAAGAACTGGAGTTATTGCTGAAATCAGTTTTCTGGAATGCCTGGAGGTTAGCATTTTTACAGACAATTCGGAGGACAGAGTCTAGAGTACCACTGATTGGTTGGGGCTGAAATCATAGAAGTTGTAAAAAATGGTCTCTGTGCTGCTGAGTCTGCCTCTGGGTAGGGTAATAGATTAGTTGAGTCATGAGTCTGGGTGGTCTAAGTCTGAAAAACACCTTAAAAAAAAAAAAACCCAAATCATAGATGTTATCTATAGGAGCAATTGAGAAAGTCACAAATCTTGTGATCTCTGGCCACATTACCCCTGACTAGTGAGGGACTGTAGAAACTACGCCTACCTTGTGACCTCTCTTAAGTCTTACAAAGGCAATTTCAATACCAAAAACAGGGAGGCAATTAGTTTTACAGAGGGACTATCATTATTCTTGTTTCAAAATTAAACCATAAACTAAATTCCTCCAAAAGTAGCATGGCCTATGCTGAGGATGACCAAGGAAAGCTTGGAGGTTAGAAGCAAGTTAGAGAGTCAACAGTCAGATTTCTCTTACTGTGATAATTTATCAAAGGCAGTTTCAAATGTACATCTATTGTATCATAGTGCTCACATTTTATATGTCTTTGATGTATCTAATATGGTAGTAAGAAAACATCTGTCAATATAATTGTTCACAACATATTTGTTAAAAGTCAGCAAAAAGAAATAGATCTTTAAACAATTTTGAAAGTTCAGATGTTAAAACTAATCAAGAATTTTTAAATTTTTAAATTTTATTTACTTGTCTCTGATACAATCCATGCATCTTGGCTACTACTGCACCAGAAGGTATACTAATTGGCTACTGCCAGATGAAAGACTCATTCATAAAAGGTGTACTTTGGATATTTTAATATGCTATATTTTATGTTCTGTTTTGTTGTTGTTGTTGTTATCAGAGAACTTAGTTTATCTGTCTTTAAAAGCATGATTAGGTAATAAGTCACTCATCTTTTAACTCAAACCTGGATAAAATTGGACAATATGATTAACTCTAGTTGTTTCTGATGATTTTTACCATATTTTACACAGGCTTGAACTGTCATATGATTCTTTACCAATTTGACATATTAAATTCAAATATAAGCTAATGATTACTATTTCAATTAGTTAAATATATGTAGACTTTAAAAATTGGATTGAATTGTTATCATTTACACATGATCCATTAAGAAAAATTACTATTCTAATTAGTGACAAAGTAACAGATTAAGATACAAATTTGATTGCTACTTTGAAATCTAACTTAATTGCTAATTGCTAATCTAATTAGCACATACAACAAACTTTGTGATGTGTTTCATCAGGGAAAGGAGAAAAAAGCAACAATACTAATAAAAGGAAGAATAATAAATATATTTAATGAGTCTGCTTGCCACCTAAGACCCAATATTATAAACAGGAAGCTGCTTTTAAGAGATAATTTAACCTATGGTGATTCAAAATCTGTCTTGTATCTTATGCTAGGTCATATGGGTCAATATTTTGTTATACAAAGAGTAAGATGTAGATATCTGTATTTGATAGTGATAATAGTTTTGAAAGTTTATTAATAAAGAAAAAATAAAAGGATGTATTAGAGAGCGGCTATTTCCTGATAGGTAATGGTTGCTGAAAAGCTCTTTAGAATATTTCTAGCACAGGTCTTAAAAAATCCTGAAACCACCATTTTCACGAGACATAGCATTATTCGTTTATATCTATTACGTTAAACAACATATAACAACTTGTGTATGCTCTTTCTATGAGATACGACACACATCTACAGTGTCTGAAAATTCTTTTTTAAATGTCTCTCTACTTGGAAATCAGGTTGGATCACTTGCTCTTTGATTCTGTCTTGTTGACAGTAGACAGTCAGTAAATAAGTGCATGAATGACTAAATGTTCTTCTGTTTGGAAACTGCATCTTCTTAATTCTGTGACCATTGAGACTCAGGTAATTTACTCTCTGATAAATTGGGATTACTTTCTACATCAAAGTTGCTGGGGATACAGCATCAAGCAAGGCAGACAAGACTCTTGGCTCCATCTAAATTAGTAGATGGTAGTGAAGGAGGAATATAATAAACAAATTGATGTCTAATATAGTGTCAAAAAGTGATGAATGCTAGGAGATAAATAAAGCACAGTGAGAGGACTGCTACTTTGATAGGATGGTCATGGTAGATTTCTTTGTAGAGATGACCTCTGAGCAGTAACCATATGAGGGACCAAATCATATGGATTTTGAGGTAAGAATTTTTCAGAAAATAAATATCAATAAATACCAGTGGGATGTTTGATTTGTTCATGTAACAGTAATGAGATCAAATTCTTTGTTAAATGTCTCTTTACTTGAAAATCAGGTTGGCACACTTACTCTTTAATACTGTCTTGTTGACAGTAGACAGTAAATAAATGCATGAATGACTACATGATTACAACTCATATTTTAAAAGAACCATAAAATGCATTAGTTTTAATTTACCTTTAACCAACCAAGATAATATGTTGATTAAAAGATCAGATATATTGGCCTAAAGGTGGGAAATCAAGCCTGAAGAAATATATTTGAGAGTGTCCTACAGTTGAGCATGGGACAATGTGTAAGTCATAGGATTGTCATACTTTTCTAAAGAGTATTGCATGTGCTACCATAAATAATGGTTGATGATACAGTTAGAAAAGTAACAAGTAGCTAATCATATAAGGTATGAACCTTACTAAGGATTTCCTTTTTCTTTCTTTTTTTTTTCCTAAGCATGGTTGGGGAATACAGGAGGTTTTGATTGGGGAGATTACAACTCATTTTAAAGGAACCATCTGATTGTTGTAAGAAGAGTCTGTTGAGACTGGGGAGAATATAAACAGTTTGGAATCAACTGAAATAATCAAGGTGAGAGATTTTGTTGACCTTGCTTCAGAGTTGCAGCTCTGGAAGGAATGGCAACTGGTAAAATTTGGAGCATATTTTGAAGTAGAGCCAACAAATTTTGCTGTTTAGTGGGAATCAAGATTAAAAGTAAAAATTAAAAAGATTTGAATATCATTTTGATATGGTTGTGAAAGAGAGAAGTCAAGAATTTCCCCATCCTTTTAGCCTGAGCAACAGAAAGGATAAAAATTGTCATTTAATATAATAGGAAAGACTTCGGTAAGATAAGTTATTTTATTGGGTGAGTGGGGACACATTTGATTTCAGACACATTAGTTTTAATTTGCCTTTTAACCAACCAAGATAATACATTGAGTAGAGGATCAGATATATTGGCCTAAAAGTGGGAAATTAGGGCTAAAGAAATATATTTGAGAGTGTCTTGCATTTGAGCATGGGACAATGTGTAAGTCATAGGATTGTCATGGGTTGATGACCTTGTCAGTATATGCAAATAACAAAGGAAGGATATTTGTGTTCTATCTGATAGGCTCTCCATATACAATAATATCTCTTGTTTTCCATGCCCACTAAGACTACTAATTAATAAATAAATAAATAGGTTTCTTTACACAAATTGCATTCCCCAAAAATACCTTTTCTTCTGTAACTATGGTCTTTTATATATAGTGTGGATAATGTATTTGATAATAATATAAGAAGAATGCACTTGTTATCTATTCCTAGTATACTTTTTCTCAGGTATTTGCATGGCTCATCTCTTTAGAAAAGTATTTCCCATAGTTTTTCAAGTTATGTTGGAATAACTGGAATTAGACTTGCCCTTCCGAAGTAAACAACTAGAAAGCTGAACAACAGTCCTAAGTCAACTGTTTTCAAGCATTGGATAAAACAACACTGTGGTCTTTGATGGAAGAAAAACACATGAGGTAAGCCTTACATTCACATCAGCTTTCTGCCTAGGGACACTCCCTACAACACTGTGCAGGGAGATAGAATTTAAGCAGCAAACCTTATTCTTACTGAGCTAAGGTAGATATCAGTTGCAGTAACAGAAAATACTATATTTTTAGAGCAATGTACCAGAGAGAAGTGACTTACAGAGAGGATGTGGTAGGCAAAGTTCTATAATGGCCCCTGAGTCCCTGTCCCCTGGTGTACAGAACTGTGTCCCAGGACTTTGAATATGATGAATTTTACTCCCATGATTAGGTTATGTTGTATGGCACAGTTGACTTTGAATAAGATACAGCTTAGGATAAGCCTAAGCTGATTAGGTGAGTCATTTTGTCTTCTCCAAATAGTTGCAGAGGACATTTTTTTCAGCCATGGGGTTAACTGCCTACTGAGGTCACATAGCAAGGAATCCCGGTGACCTCTAGGAGCTGAATTTAGCTACTGGTTGACAGCCAGCAAGGAAATAGGGACGCCAGTGCTCAAGTCTCAAGAAACTGAAGTCTATCAATACCCTGATTGAGCTTGGAAATATTTCCCCAGAGCTCCCAGAAGGGAACATAGCTCTGTCAAAACTTTGATTTTAGTTTTTTAAGAAGCCAAGGAGAGGACCAGCTACTCTATGCCTTGTCCTCTGAGCTTCAGAGCTGTCACTTAATAAATGGATGTTATTTTAAGCTGCTAAATGTGTGGTAATTTGTTTCACAGCAGTCGAAATGTAATAGAGAAGTGGACATCAAAATCTTTGAGGGTTTCCTACAGGTCATTTGTCAAGAGCTTAGCTGTTCATCAGCAGGAAACATTCTTTGAGGACTAAGTAAGAGTAGCTATTGCTTGAGTGAGAGTTGAACTAAGATAGAATAGGTCATGCAGTGCTGAGAAGTAGTGAAGTTCTGGCCCAGCCAGAGTAGAGAGAATTCTCTGAGCACCTAGCCCTTTCAGTGACACCCCAGAGAATTCACAGATCAGTAATGAGAAATGCTTACTACATGAATGGGCACATCTTAGAACTAAGAACAAAAGTGAAACTAACATTTACAAAGAATAGAGCCAAGTCTGGTGATATCAAGGGATCTCCCAGTAATTTAACTGCTTTCTAGAACCATATTCAATATGCATAAAAGAAGACTAGTTAAGCAAAACTCAATAGCAAAACATTGACAATATCTATATAATTAAAACATTCACTAAAGGCAAAGAAGCATGAAAATATAAAAACAAGAGAGAAAAAAGCAGCCAAAATAAACCTAAAGAAAAAGACTCAAATATTAGAACTGGTAGACAAAGAGTTTGAAAAGTAAGTATAATTATGAGTAAGAATGCAAAGGAAAAGAAAAACATCTAAACAGAGAATCTCAGCAATGATATGAAAAATGTTAAAAGAACTAAATGAAAATATTTTCTAAAAAGTAAAGTACTTTATCTGATATGAAAAACTGAATTAGATAGGTTTAACAGCATACTGAAAACTATAAAGTGAATGGTCAGTTAATGTGAAAACAGAACAATAAAAATATATCATTATTTAAAAAGTAAGAAAAAAAAGGAACAAATAAATAGGTATTTAGCATCTTGTAGGAAAATCTCAAATGAGCCAACATACATATAATTTGCATCCCTGAAAAAAGAGTAAAAGACACTGGGAGCGAGGAAACATTATTTGGAAGGGAAATTATAACTGCCCAAATTTTCCAAAATCTTTTTTAAAAATTTCAAGCTACAGATCTAAAGACCTAACAAAAAGAAAACAACACCTAGGTGTATCATATGCAAACCTATGTTGAAACAGCCAGAAAATAAAAGCAGAAAGGGGGAAAAGACACATTGTATATAATATTTGACTGACTCCTCATCAAAACAATAGAAACACCTGTTTAAAGTGTTTAAATACAGAATTATATATCCTATAAAAATGATGCTGAAATTAAAATATTTTGAGATAAACAAACAATGAGAAAAAATGTTACTAATACACCTGAACTAAATGAACTACAATAAATGCTAATGGAAAGTTTTTTAAATGAAACTTATATCATTTAAAATAATAAATATGTGAGTATAAAAACAGTTTTCTTCTTTTAATTTCATTAAAAGACATTATTTAAAGCAAAAATGGTAACTATCTTATGGTTACAGTGCACACAACGGTAAAATTTATGGCAAAATAACAAAAATTTAGAGAGACATAAATGAAATTATATAAGATTCTTACATTTTATGTGAAGTGGTACAATATTAACTCTAAGCAGACCATAGTATGTTAATGATGCATATTGAAGTAACTAGGCAACCACTAGAAAAAAAATTACACTTACAGTTATAAAATCTTTAGAAGAGTTAAAATTGAATATACAGAAAGAAAGGAAGAAACAACAGCAGAATTAAAACTTTAAAATATGGAACAAATAGAAATCAAGTATCAAGATTGTAGATCTAAACCAAGCTCTATCAACAATTGCTTTAAGCATGAATCTAAACACTGTAATTATGAGACAGAAATTATCAGACTGAATACAATACTGACACCCAACTATATTCTATTCACAGTAAATACATTCAAAATTTGAGATAAAGATGTGGGAAAACAGAAAAAGATATACTATCCTAACAGTTTGTTTAGATAAATTTATATCAGACATAATGCACTTTAAGACAAGGAAGTATTTACAGAGATAAATAGGCATATTTCAAATTATAAAATGATACTATTATAAGGAAAACATAACCTTTTAACTTTATGGACCTATATAATAGAACTTTGTGAAACAAAAATTAACAGAATCAAATAAATACAAAAATATGAAATCCTAATTGGAGGCATTAATGTCATATTTTAATAATTTGAAGAGCAACTAGACCAAAAAATCAGTAAAAATATTAAAAATTTGAATCATCAACCAAATAACTTGTTATTAAAGAAGTTCACCCTGCAACTACAGTATGGACATTTACTCATTTTTTTACCTACGCATGTATTATTCACCAAGATAAACAATATGATGAATCATAAAATGGGTCTCAGTAAATTTCAAAATACTGAAAATATGTATGTTTATCATAATATGTACATAAAATATGTACTTTATCATAACCAAATAAATTTAAAATCAATATCAATCAAATACCAAAACATTCTCATATTTTAAAATTAAATAATACACTACTAAGTGATTCATAAGTCAAAGAAGAAATCATAAGCAAAATTTTGCTTCAAATTGAATGATACTGAAAATACCACATATCAAAAATGCAGCTATTAAAGTACCAAATATAAATATACATCTTTACATAGTCTTATTAGAAAACTAAGATGTAAAATCAATATTTTAATCTTCCAATTTAAAAACTGAAAATAAGAGAAGAAAATAAACCTAAACTGAGTAGAATAATAAAGGTAACAGAAGAAATCAATTACAGAAAAACAAGGAGAAAATTTAAAAAGAATGAAAAGGAAAGCCTCAGGAACAGGGGAAATCATTGATAATAATACATCTGATATATACAGCTATGTATTATATCATGTTTTGCATACCCAATAACTTCCTACTGTATTTTGACTTTCTCAGAATCTTAATATTCAGAATCTTAATTACCATAATATGCCAAGATGTCTTTTCAAATTATTGCTAAATATTTCCTATGATACCAACTAATTAAGCATAGATTTAGAGGGTACAAGTGCAGTTTGTGTTACTCATGTAACACATTGTATAGAAGTCTAAATTTTTAGTGTACCCATAAGCTAAATCATGAACATTGTACCCAAGAGATAATTTTGAACCCTCATTCCTTCCTACCCTCCCCACTTTTGGAGTCTCCAGAGTCTCTTATTCCCCTTTGTATGTCCATGTATACTGGCTTAGGATACTGGCTTCCAGCTCCATCCATGTTGCTACAAAAAATGTAATTTCATTGTTTTTATGGGTGCATAGTATTCCATGGTGTATATATACCACATTTTCTTTATCCATCATCCACAGATGTGCACTTAGGTTGATTCCAAACTTCACTTTTGTTAATAGTGCTTTGATAAACATACAAGTGCAGGTGTCTTTTTTATGTAATGATTTTTTCTTTTCTTTACTTTCCTTTTCTTTCTTTCTTTTCTTTTCTTTTTTCTTGAGACAAGGTCTGGCTCTGTCACCCAGGCTGGAGTGCAGTGACACAATCACAGGTCACTGAAGACTCAAATTCCTGGGTACAAACAAGCCTCACACCTCAGCC
Organism: Cheracebus regulus; assembly: GCA_963574635.1. Classification (NCBI taxonomy): domain Eukaryota; kingdom Metazoa; phylum Chordata; class Mammalia; order Primates; family Pitheciidae; genus Cheracebus; species Cheracebus regulus. The sequence continues at coordinate 36,589 of CAUYQU010020884.1, read as the reverse complement.
TCCCAAGTAGCTGGCACCACAGGCAGGCGCCACCACACTTGACTAATTTTTTTAACTTTTTGTAGAGATGGAGTCATACTGTGTTGGTCAGGCTGGTCTCAAAGTCATAGCCTCTGGCGATCATCTCACCTGGGCCTCCCAAAGTGCTGAGATTACAAGTATGAGCCACTGCACCCAACCTATATAATGATTTCTTTTCCTTTAGATAGATATCTAGCAGAGGAATTGCGGGGTTAAATGCCATTGCTATTTTAGTTCTTTGAGAACTCACCATACACTCTCCACAGAGGTTTTATTAGTTTATATTGCCATCAATCATGTATGTATCCCCCTTTTTTCTGTATCCTCACCAACATCTGTTGTTCTTTGACTTTTTATAATAGCCATTTTGACTGGTGTAAGATGGTATCTCATTGCGGTTTTAATTTGCATTTCTCTGATGGTTGGTGATGTTGAGTATCTTTGTTTGCTGCTTGTATGTCTTCTTTTGAAAAATATTTTTATGTATACTTTGACCACTGTTTTTGCTTTTTTTTTTTTTTTGAAATGGAATCTCACTCTGTCATCCAGGCTGGTATGCAGTGATGCAGTCATGGCTCCTGAAAGCTTCTCCTCCCAGGTTCAAACAATTCTCTTGTCTGTAGCTGGGACTACAGGTGCATGCCACCATACCCAGCTAATTTTTTAATTTTTATTTTTAGTAAAGACAGGGTTTTACCATGTGGGACAGGCTGGTCTTGAACTGACATCAGATGATCTGCCCGCCTTGGCCTCCCAAAGTGCTGGGATTACAGGCGTGAGCCACCGTGCCCAGCCCTTTGCCCACTTTTTAATGAGGTTATTCTGGTTGAGTTGTTTGAGTCCCTTGTAGATTCTGGGTATTTGTCCTCTATCAGATGCATAGTTTGCACATATTTTCTCCCATTCTGTAACTCATCTGTTTATTCTGTTAATTTCTTGTGCTGTGCAGAAAATTTTTAATTTAATTAGGTACAAATTTTTTATATTTGGTCCCTACTTTTTTTAGCCTATTTCTTTCCTGGATCCTGCCACATACCAAGGTTAGAGGAACTGTAGTGAACATTCACTGTTTTTGCTATGCAACACCTTCTGATAACAAATTTCAATTTTTTCAGTCCACTTTGTTTATCTTAGAGTTCAGTCCATCTCTCATTCTGCATGACTTAGACCTGGAAATTTGGAGCATTGCATTTGCCTGGCCACTGTGATGGTGAAAAAACAGACATATAAGGAAAAACTGAGTTTGGGAGAAGAAAGTAGAATTTGCTGTAATTTCTAGAAAAGATACTGCTCCTCCTTCCTGTAAGGCCTGAGATTATGTACAAACTGGAGATCATACAATCATCTTGTTACCACTTGGAACCAAAAAGATGAAAGCAAACCAAGAAATGACAGAAGATAAAATGAGTTCTAATAACATTGAATTTGGAAGCCATATCTAACATTGCAATGTTTACTTATGAGACCCAATAAATTCATTTTTTGCTTAAGCAAATTTTGATGAGAATTTTGACATTTACAGTGTTAAGAGTCTTGACTAAAACAGAGAAAGATACTCTTTTAATATTAAAGTGTTCAGGGCATGTGCCAACAAATACATCTGTTTTTGGTTATGTAACAGAAAAAAAATTATATGACATGCAGATTTAGAACCATAAACTGTAATAAGAACATTGGATCTCACAACAGATTTCTAGCTAGCAAGTGCAAGAAGATCTATATTTGATATTAGACTAGTTGGAATTTTTGCCAGTAGATAACATGAAGTCTGAAGCCAGAATCAGAATGCTAAAGCAGTACATAGAGATATTTTTATACTTATTCACAAATTGACCCAGGGGAGAATTTATGCCACTTCACAATTTGGCCATAACTATGGCATATGCAGCAGACAGTGAGGGGTAGGTATTAACGTAGAAAACAGTGAGAAAACTACAAACTCTTGTGAGAGGATCTAGGTACTCTCAAGCTGAATTGAAATGGAATATTTTCTATCCCAACTTGTGCCAGGAACAAGGGCTCTTTGGTGGGAAATATTCAAGGAAGCAGGTAGGTGACTTTGAATGAAATTAATGTAGCTCAAAGAATAAATAATTTAAAAAGAGATTATTGTGGACAAAGGAGTAAATTCAAAGGAAGAAATGACCAATTTGTAAAGCAAAGCAGTAACTGACAACTTCTCAGGGACAGCTTACCTAAAAGCAGCTAGCTGGGTGCACAGAGAAACTAGACACTCCCCGCTGTGTAGCATACAGGTATTCATGTGAATTCTTTTTTATCTGCTATCGAGGGAGGGGGTGGTAAAGACAGAAGAGCAAGAGATGGTGGCAGTTTTTCGTCTACTTTTTTATCCTCTTCTTGAGGCATTAACCATATGACAACAGAAGGATTTAAAAAATTTTTTATCATACCTTAGAAGCAACATGGAAGTAGGTATTTTCTGAGCAAGAAGAAAAATCAAATTGTATATTATTTACTCTACTCGAGTCCAGACCATGGTTAAAGCAATTTCCAACTGCTCCATCTCCAATCAGCAATGAAAATAGAGGGACCCTAGTTACTGAATACAGAGCACAGTGCTGAGTGTCAGAAGAGATGAAAACCTCAATGGGACAGAAAATAATATAAGTGGGCTGATAGTTAATAGGGGAAAAACAAGAAGTGTACAACAAAGAAAGGGATTTGGCTTACTAGTGAGGGATAGCCAAGTAGATTTTGAAAGTTAAATGGGAGAATTCATATCATAAGTTCTCTGGAACAAATGGGTCTGGTAGGGTTGGAGGTGTGTGACTGTCTCTTGGTGTAGAAAATTACTCCCAAGTCTCAAACACCCTGTGAATTCTGCAGAGAGAGTACTTTGTCATTTGAACCTGAAAGTAAGGATGTCTTTTTTCTTTCCCATTCCAAGATTCCTTAAGATTCATTTCCAATTGTTGGTTATCTTTATCTAACAAATAATGTATTATTCTTCTGGGTGTTTTTAATAAACGATTGTTTTCACTTTATGTTGCTTGTAACAAAATACCTGAAAATGAGTAACTTAAGAAGAAATTTCTTAAAGTTGTGATGGTTGAGAAGCCAAAGGTCAAAAGTCAAGAGGCCATATATGGTTAGGGCCTTCTTGCTGGTGAGGTCACTTTGCTGAGTCTCAACTCAGTGCGGGACATTACACGAAGAGGGGGGTGAGCATGCTAACTCAGGTAATTTCTCCTTTTTTTTTACAAAGCCACCAGTCCCACTGCAATGACAATCCATTAATACACTAGCCCATTAATCCATGAATGAATTAGTCTATTCATGAAAGCAGAACCCTCATGACCCAATCATCTCTTAAAAGTCCCACCTATCAAAACTGCCACATTGCGGATGCTACATGTGTTTCAAAGGGGAAAAATATTCAAACTATACTTCCAACTCCATCCAGGTTGCTGTAGATACTTTTATTTCTTTTTATGGCTGAGTAGTATTCCATAGTATAAATATATCACCTTCTCTTTATCCACTCACCAATTTATGGGCATTTGGGTGAGTTTCATATTTTCACAATTGTGAATTGTGCTGTTATAAACATGCATGTGCAAGTGTCTTTTTCATTTAATGACTTCTTTTCCTCTGGGTAGATAGATACTAGCATTGGTAGTAGTGGAATTGATGAATCAAATTGTAGATCTACTTTTAGTTCTTTATGAAATCTTCATACTGTTTGCCATAGTGAATGGACTAGTTTTCATTCCCACCAGCAGTGTCAAAGTGTTCCTTTTTCACCATACCCACACCAACATCTATTATTTTTTGATTAAGGCCATCCTTGAACAGCGAAGGTGGTATCACATTGTGGTTTTGACTTGCATTTCCCCATTAGTGATGTTGAGCATTTATTCATTTGTTTGTTGGCCATTTGTGTCTCTTTTTGTGAGAATTGTCTATCCATGTCCTTAGCCCACTTTTTGGTGGGATTATTTGTTTTTTTGTGCTGACTTGTTTGAGTCCCTTAAAGATTCTGAATATTATTTTGCTGTATGCATAGTTTGTGAATACGTTGTCACAATCTGTGGGTTGTCTGTTTACTCTGCTGATTATTTCTTTTGCTGTACAGATGCTTTTAAGTCCCATCTACTCATCTTTGTTTTTATTGCGTTTGCCTTTTGGTTTTTGATCACAAACTTTGCCTAAGCCAATGTCTAGAAGAGGTTTTTTGATGTTATCTCCTAGAATTTTTATGATTCTAGGTCTTAGATTTAAGTCTTTGATCCATCTTGAGTTGATTTTTGTAATCCATCTTGAGTTGTTCTTCGTGATCACCTATTGAGATAATATAATTTTTGTTTTTAACTATGTGGTGTATCACATTTACTAAATTGCATATGTTAAACCCTCCATATATGCCTGGAATAAAATCCACTTGATCCATGGTGGGTTATCTTTTTGATATGCCTTTGGATTTGGTTTGCTATTATTTTGTTGAGGATTTTTGCATCGAAGTTCCTCATGAATATTGGTCTGTAGTTTTCTTTTTTTGTTTTGTCCTTTCCTGGCTTTGATATGAGGGTGACACTGCCTTCATAGAATGATTTAGGAAGGATTTCCACTTTATGTTTTGGAATTGTTTCAGTAGGATTGGTACCAATTCTTCTTTGAATGTCTGATAAAATTCAGCTGTGAATCAGTCTGGTCCTGGACTTCTTTTTGTTAGCAAATTTTAATTATTATTTTAATATCACTGCTTGTTATGGGTCTGTTAGAGTTTGGATTTCTTCCTGGTTTAATCTAGGAGGGTTGTATCTTTCCAGGAATTTATCCATCTCTTCTAGATTTTCTAGTTTGTATGTGTAAAGGTATTCATAGTAACCTTGAATAATCATTTGTGTTTCTGTGGTATCAGTTGTAACATCTCTCATTTTGTTTTTAATTGAGTTTATTTGGATCTTCTTTTTTCGGTTAATCTCACTGATGGTCTATTAGTTCTGCTCTAATTTTGGTTATATCCTTTCTTCGGCTGCATTTGGGTTTGATTTGTTCTTGTTTCTCTAGTTCCTTGAAGTGTGACCTTAGATTATGCTCTTTCAGACTTTTTGATGTAGGTATTTAATGCTATAAACTTTCCTCTTAGCACTGTTTTTGCTATATCCCAGAGGTTTTGATGCATTGTGTCACTATTATCATTCAATTCAGATAATTTTTAAATTTCTCTCTTGATTTCATTGTTGAACCAGTGACTATCACGTGCAGATTTAATTTTCATGTATTTGCATGGTTTTGAAGGTTCCTTTTGGAGTTGATTTCCAATTTTATTCCACTGAAGTCTGAGAGAGTACTTGATATCATTTCAATTTTCTTAAACTTGTTTGTGTCTTATTATATGTTGTATCTTAAAGAATGTTTCATGTGCTGATGAGTAGGATATATCTTCGGCAGTTGCTGAGTAGAATGTTCTGTACGTACCTATGAAGTGCATTTGTTCTGGGGTATAGATTAAGTCTCTCTTTTTTTTCTGTGCTGATGAGCTGTCTAGTGCTGTCCATGGAGTATTGAAGTCCCTCACTATTATTGTGTTGTTGTCTATCTCATTTCTTATGTCTAGCAGTAATTGCTTTATAAATTTGGGAGCTCTAGTATTAGGTGCACATATATTCAGGATTATGATATTTTCCTGTTGGACTAGTCCTTTTATCATTATATAATGTCTCTCTTTGTATTTTTTAACTGTTATTACTTTAAAGTCTGCTTTGTCTGATATAAGTATAGCTAAGCTTGCTGGCTTTTGGTGTCCATTTGCATGAAATGTCTTTTTTTCACCTTTATCTTAAGTTTATGTGAGTCCTTACGGGTTAGGTGAGTCTTTTGAAGGCACCAGATACTTAGTTGGTGAATTCTTATCCATTCTGCCATTCTGTATCTTTTAAGTGAAACATTAAGGCCATTTACATTCCATGTTAGTATTGAGATGTGAGGTACTATTCTATTCATCATGCTAGTTGTTGCCTGAATAACATTTTTCTTTTTAGATTGTGTTACTCTTTTATAGTCCCTGTGAGACTTATGATTTAAAAAGATTCTATTTTGGTGTATTTCAAGGTTTTGTTTCAAGATTTAAAACTCCTTTTAGCAGTTCGTGTAGTGCTAGCTTGGTAATGGCAAATTCTCTTAGCATTTGTTTTTCTGAAAACTTTATTTTTCCTTCATTTCTGAATCTTACTTTCACTGGATACAAAATTCTTCACTGATAATTATTTTGTTTAAGAAGGCTAAAGATAGAATCCCAATCACTTCTACCTTGTAGGGCTTCTGCTGAGAAATCTGCTGTCCATCTGATAAGTTTTCCTTTATATGTTAATCCTCTAAATTTTCCTTACAGGGTTAAATGTGTCTGAGCTCAGATTCTCCTTGGGTAGGACTTGCTGTGGCCACTGTAGGGGAAGAGGCTATGTTTACCTGATGTTTTTGTCTCACAGCTTTTCTTTCCTTAATCTTGACTTTAGATAACCTGATGATTACGTGCTTAGACGATGATATTTTTGTGATGAATTTCCTGGGTATTCTTTGAGCTTCTTGTATTTGAATGTCTAGACCTCTAGCAAAGCCAGGCAAGTTTTCCTCTGCTATTCTCTCAAATATGTTTTTCAGACTTATAGATTTTTCTTCTTCCTCGGGAACACCAATTATTCTTATGTTTGATCACTTAATATAATCCCAAACTTGTTGGTGTCTGTGTTCATTTTTAAAACTTTTTTTCTGTTTCTCTTTTTTCAGATTAGGCCAATTTGAAAGCCTTGTCTTCAAGCTCTGAAGTTTTTTTCTTCTACTTGTTTGATTCCATCATTGAAACTTTCAAGAGTATTTTGCATATCTCTAAGTTTGTCTTTCATTTCCAGAAGTTGTGATTTTTTTTTTATTTATAGTATCTATTTATCTGGAGATTTTTTACATCCATATCCTGTTTTTTTTTTTAATTTTTTTTTAAGTTGGTTTTCACCTTTCTCTGGTGCCTCCACAATAGCTTAATAATTGACCTTCTGAATTCTTTTTCTGGCAACACAAAGATTGCTTTTTAGTGTGGATCCATTGCTAGTGAGCTAGTGTGATCTTTTGGGAGTGTTATAGAACCTAGTTTTGACATACTACCAGAATTGTTTTTCTTGTTTCTTCTTATTTAGATAGATTATGTCAGAGGAAAGATCTGGGGCTCCAGGGCTGCTGTTCAGATTTCTTTTGTCCCATGGTGTGCTCCCTTGATATGGTGCTCTCCCATTTCTTGTAGGGATGGAGCTTCCTGAGAGCTGTATTGCAATAATTGTTATTGTTCTTCTGAGTCTAGCCACCCAGTGGAGCTACTGGGCTCCAGGCTGATACTGGGGAGTGAATGTAAAGTGTCCTGTTATGTGATCCACTTTAAGATCTCTCAGCCATGAATACCAGGACCTGCTTCACTCGAGGTAACAGGGAGTGAAGTGGACTCTGTGAGAGTCCTTGGTTGCAGTTTTATTTAGTGCACTGGTTTTCTTGAATGCAGGTTGTGCTGGAAGTGAAGTTATCATGTGGACACATGTGGGATGTCTGGTTGGCCAGGATGTTACAGGCGGGGGAATTAGCTGTTGCTCTCTCCTTTTTGGAGCATGATTGTTCTGTTATGAGTTGCTATAATGGTTTTAGTTGGTTGGCCTCCAGCCAGGAGATGGTACTTGTAAGAGAGCACCAGCTGTGGGAGTATAGTGGGGACACAAACTTGTACTAACTTTGCTTAATCATTTCTACTATTTGATTTAAAGTGAAAGACATGCAACTCTTACTTGTTTATAGGTCATTGCAGGGTTATTAATTGACCTATTTTAATATCATCATGTCTTATGGAATAGGTAGGCCTGAAGAGAAGGAAAGAGATGGGGAAACAGCTGGCCAGTGGTTCATTCAGAACACAAAGCTTTATCCATTAAGTTTGTCTTTTTTTTTTTTTTTTTTGAGATGGAGTCTCTCTGTGTCACCTAGGCTGGAGCACAGTGGTGAGATCTCAGCTCACCACAACTTCTGCCTGTGTGGGTTCAAATGATTCTCCTGCCACAGCCTACAGACTAGCTGAGACTACAGGTGTATGCCACTACACTCAGCTTTTTTTTTCTTTTGTATTTTTAGTAGAGACAGGGTTTCACCATGTTGGACAGGCTGGCCTTGAACTCCTAACCTCAGGTGATCCACCCTCCTCAGCCTCCCAAAGTGCTGGGATTATAGGCATGAACCACCACACACAGCCAAATTTTCATCTTATGTGGACATGGTTCATGACACCCCAAAACAATTATGGTAGTAACATTAAAGATCACTGACTACAAATCACTATAACAAATATAATAATAATGAAAATGTCTGAAATACTGCACAAAATACCAAAATGTGATACAGAGAAACAAAGTGAGGACATTCTAATGGAAAAATGGAGCCAATAGATTTGCTCAATGCAGTGTTGCCACAAACTTTTATTTTGTAATAAACTCAGTATCTTCTAAGTGCAATAAAATTAAGTGTGCCTAGATAAGATATATTAAGTGTCTGCTCTGATGCAGAAAAGATAGTCAATGACCCAACTGGGATTCAAAATTCAAAATATGATATTGCACTGCCATGTAGTATTCATGTATGGTACAGTATAGCATTTCTCTATAAAAATGTTATTTTGCTAGAGGGCTGTAATCTAGATGTGAAAAGTCAGTATTGCAGAGATGCTATCACAGAAGAAAGCGTATGCATTTAAATAGGGAATATCTGTCTGAGTGTTTCTCATACTTCAGTGTACATCAAAATTACCTAGAAGACTTGTTAATACACAGATTGCCAAAAGACAGTAAAGAATACTAAAATGAGCTTATTCAACTCTATAATTCTTTAGCTCTACTATGAAAAGCCTTCTAAATATATCTTTTTAAAAAATCTTTTTAAAAAAAATTATTCCCATATCTTCCTTTACACTAGAAATAAGGAAATTCTGAAGCAACCAGATACTAAGAAAATTGGTCCGAACAATGCTCAAACCTATTACTGGCAGGAACTTATCTAGCTACTGCCAAATTTATTCTGGCAGTCCAAAGAGTCTGGGAGTGTAGGAACCACAAACATGACCACAGTGGCCACATGCCAGGCTTTGCTTTATTCACTGGACATCTTGAATACTAAATATCCAGAAACCTTGGATGGGTGGCAATGTTCCTCCCACATCCAGGCATGGATGAGACCTAAATTAGGGAGAAACCCAGAGTTGGAAAGCACTGTGCTAATCGCAGATGCCTAAAAATTGAGATTTGCCAAATGAATGAATGGACAACACTTTACCACACCAGATATGTCAATTTAGGACCACAGTTCCCTTTTGCTTCATTTCTTAATTTAAAAATTCTTATTCCAAATGCTTGTTTGTTTTGCTGGTTTTGTTGTCTTCCATGCATCTGTTCATTTGTTTAAGTAAAATTATCTAATTTTTGCTTCTATTTCCTCTAGTTACAGTGTCACATCTGCTTACCATATTTATTTTTAATTGGTTTGTGATAAATGGCAACTTTATGCATAACCCTTTAGCTTGCAGCTTAGATTTTGTTTGGATAATCAAAATTTTAGTTTGCATAAGACAAAATTTTGCCCTTCTGTTTTGTCAAAGATTCTAGGACAAAGAAACTTAGAATTTTTTTAAATGTGTCATTTTTATTTTGGCTTGAATCCCCAAGAAGTAAATTCATATTGTTTATCTACTGCCCAACCTTGTCTAGATCTTCAATATGTATATTTCAAGTGGTGGTATTAGTGTATGAGGCTACCATCCATAACCCAACTTGCAAGATAGTGATCTTAGTGGATTAGAAGAAAATTCTATTAAAAGATAATAGAAGAAAAAAACAAATACTATGTATTTTGAAAAAGGCAAATCACAGCTATCGTAGTGTTCTCATACCAAATATTTTCCAAAGTAGTCTCTGAAGAATCCTTCCCCAATGAGCATTAGAATCAACAATTCCCAGAAAATCAGCTAAAGTGCCCTTCTGAGTGATATTCTCACTAAACCATTTCAGTGAACCCCACTGGCATGATCAACCTTTCCCTCAACAAATGTCCTCCTCTGCTGAGAGCCCTATTTGGATGGATTCTCTTAGCCTCAGTCCTCCAGTGGTTTCACAGATTTTATCAAAGGAAGTCCCTTAGTTTTATTCTTGATTGATCCTCTGATTATACTACTTTCAGAGAGATGTCATCAAAACAGTAATTGCTGAGTTGGAACTGTCTACTATTAACAGTTACTTTCTTCTCTAAATTCTTTACATTTCAAATGCTCCAGGGAAAAGATAATATATTGCAAGGGGCCTCTCTCTTTAGCCTGCATCAAAATCGCCTGGAAAATTTGTTAATACACAGATTTCTAACCCCAATTCCAGAGATTCTGACTTTGTACATCTGGGATGAGGCCTGAAAACTTGCATTTCTTACAAACAATATTGATACCACTGGGTCAATGGCTATAGTTTGAAAACCACTGCTACAGTGGAAGGAGTACCAATTTTTGAGGCAGACAAGCTTAAGTTTAAATTGTAACTGCATTACTTACTAGTTGTGTCACATTGAACAAAAGACCTAATGTCTCAAATCCTTAGTTTCCTTACTAATATATATTAAAGATGGCAATCAATACCACTTAGGGTCACACACACACACACACACACAATGTTAGCTCAGTATCTGACAAAATGAAATATTCTATAAGTAGTTTCCTTTCTCTTTTTCTCTGGATGAATAATTAATTCATCCTGAAGCCAGCCCAGTTGGTCTCTTAACAAAGAAAGCCAGCCCAGTTGGTCTCCACCCTGGGCAACATTAAAGCCAGTATCACTGACTCAACCCCAACATAGGTGCTCTTTCTCTTAAATATAGTGCTAGTAATCCTTTCCCAAAGAAATACTGGTTGTTTCTCTAAGAGATGTCAAAGGGCTCCAGCTACCTCCCAATTACTCTTATTAAGTCCTCTGTGAAAATACCCAAACAAAAAAGATTTCTAAATGACAAACACTGATCACTGGCTATAAACTCACTTGAAGGTAGGTTGTTTAAAAGTTTCTAAATCTTACCCATCTTTGAAAGCCTTCCTAAATAAGTTTGCAAAATTAGCTTGGATAGAAAGAAACTCAATCTGTTTAATCTCAGCAAAGCACAATTGTAGGCAAGTCTTTCTGCTCGTTATTTTTTTTTTCTTTTTGTAAATTGAATCAAGTAAATTGGGTTAACCAACAGAACTGTACCTTCTCCAAACCTTTTTTAGATTTTCAAATTTCCATCTCAATCTTAATTTGATTTTGTACTAGGTATTAGCATGTAATAACTGAACATCAGGAACAAGAAGCAGTGAGACAAAAATAGGGATAAACATCAAGTATCTAAGAAAAAAACACCATTTACTGAGCATTCATCATCTACAATGCATTAGGCTAAAGCATTTTGCATACACTCTCTTCTTTCATCTTACAGTAATCCTGTAATATGGAAAAATGTTTCATCCCCATTGTATATATGATGAAACTGAGGTTTTAAGAAGTAAAGAGGTAAAGCTCCCTTAGCTAGTAAGTGGCAGGTTTGGGATTCAAACTTAGCTCTCTGATACTTTTGCTTTTAATTATTACACCACACTCTCTTTCTTGTTGTTAACAATGATAAATAACTCCTAGAGAATCCCTTATTTCTAAAGATGCATGCTGGAATATTCAAGGATGAATTAAAATACACACACACAAATATGACAAACTAACAACCACTAAAACTAGACAAAGAAGATCAGGTGTTTGTTATATTTTTTTCTGTATGTTTTAAAATTTTAATAATCAAAAGTTCGAAGGAAATGAGGCACTCACCAAACTTCCTAAAGTGATAATGTGAAGTTAAGTTCAGAATATGAATGTAAAAATAACAGAAGACAGAATGCAAACAAATATTTCAGAGAAGAAGAGTTCACTGAAGGAATTGAAATTCTTTCAGTGTGCAAGTCTTTTCTTAATTGCCTTATCTTTCACTATTAGCTTCTATACCTCTATGGCTTTGATTGTCTTAATATCTCCCTACGCTCTATCCAGGCATCTCATAAAAGTTTACTTACTCATTTCGAAAATAAAAATCTTCTAGGGGCCCAAAGAAACCCCAAATATTTCTCTCTCTCTTTCTCTCTCTCTTTCTCTCTCATTCTTTCTTCCTCTCTCTCTCTCTTCTTTCTCTCTCTCCCAGATATAATAGCTTCATAATTTTCATGTCCTGCCAAATTGATAATTATTTCAGAAAATATAATGAACTTTTATGTCAATCCAAGCTAGCTGCAATTTGCAGAATATTATTTCTAAAAAGTAAAGCCAAGTTAAAACAAACAAAAGTAAATGATATTATATGAACTATTTGAGTTGTAATTTTTCAGTATTGTATTCAAGTTAAAAAATCAGATTATTCTTATGCTATGCAACCTCTTATTCCTGAAGATCCTGGATTTAAACAGTCAATATTATAATCGACTTAAATGAATGCAAGAAACATCACCCAGAAGGCTTGTACCATAATGATTAATTTTAACACTAAAAACCAGACCTGTCTTTTTCCATATCTATCAACAACATATCATATATGTAATTGATTTACAAAATACAATAATTCACCAGAAAATGTTAAATGCCTGTAATTATCCTGTAGGCTGTAGGCCCAGTCACATTATTAGAACCAGAATTGTCTAGTTACAAAAATGTTTAGAGCAACCAAAAGAAATTCAGAAATTCTGAAGACAAAGGTCAGCTTGTTTGGGGTGTGTGTGTGTGTGTGTGTGTGTGTATGTGTGTGTAAGCTGGTCCTAAAAGAACAGTACGGAATTAAGAAGTTTGAGCTTCTGAAACAAACTATTTATATTCATAATATTATCTCAAAAGTGATCTGTGCTGTTTGGGCAAGTTATTTGCCCTCTGTAAGCCTCAGACTATTCATTGTTAAGTACAATGATAGCAACTATTAGATAATGTTGTCATGAGGATAACATTTAAAAACCCGTGTAGAATGCATCAAACAGCACCTGTTGATAATTAAGCATTTAATGCATGCTATATATTTTTATTTTCATTACTTTTATTTCTATGCAGGGATATCAGGATATTCCAAACTCAAAATGTTCAAAACTAAACTCATCTTTATCCTCTCCATATTTACTTCTTTTTCTCTAGTATTTATTCTTATTAACAAGACCATGATCCACTTATTACCTCAAGATTGGAATCCAAAATAAATTTAATTATTTAATAAAAATATTCAATAATTACACTGCATCAATGAGACCTCCTTAATAGCTCTCAAAGTTGTTTCCTTCCTCCATGTCCTCTAATACTCACTTTATTCATGCCCTCTTCAATACTCATCTGTTTACTGCAATAGCTCCTTTATCCCACTCTTGCTCCCTGCAGTATATTCTCCCTAAGCTTTCCTAATAACAACTCTTTTAGATTATCATTTGACTTTATTTTCAAAATAGACATATAGTGACTTCTTATGAAGAGCCTTCAAGTTTCTATTCAAACATGGCAAATCAAACACATGCAATAATCCCTATTTCTTTCTAAAAATTATACTAGTTATCTATGGCTCTGAAATAAATAACCCCAACTTGGAAGCCAGAAAAGCTATGAACATTTATTATCTCACAGTTGCTATGGATCAGAAACTTGGGTATGTCTTATCTGTGTTGCTGTACCTCAGAGTTTCTTATAAGGCTACAATCAAGGTGTCAGTAGGGACTGCAGTCTGATCTAAAGACTTGAGTGAGGGATGTAATGTGCTACCAAGCTCATTCATGTGGCAGAATTCAGTTCCTCTCAGCTTGGTGAACTGAGTGCCTACATTCTTCAAGGGCTATTGGCCAGAGGTCTCCTTTGCTTTTTGCCATGTGGGCTCTTCTGTAGGGCAGCTCACTATATGGAAGCTTGCTCCCTCAGGGCTATCAACAGAGCAAGAGTAAGAGCAAGACAAAAAGACCAAACCATGATTTTCTGTAACTAATCTCAGGGATAACGTTGTATTACATTAGTCCACACTTCATTAAAACTGAGTCACTAAGTCCAACCTGCACGCAAGTCCATCTGCACTCAAGGATGGGAGAGAGCCTTATACAAGGACATGAATACCAAGAATCAGTAATCATTGGGAACTATTGTAGATACTGTCTACCAAACCCTTTAAATAGACAGCAAAAATATAAAACAGGCATTAGCCCCCAGGGCAAAGGGAAGTGCAGAAGACAGGAAATTGAGCAAATAAATGAACTAATGATATATGATTTAATAGCTCAGAGAAAACCTAAATCTTTAAGAGATAAAGCCAAACAGAAGCTAACCAATTCATAAATTCAGAATTTTCTTCAGAAAGCTAGCGGTGAATGGACATCACCAAAATGAGGGATTAAACCAAAAAGGAGAAAATAGAAAATCAAAAAATAACAGATATAATGCAAGTCAAAGCAAAGGATTTATTTATTTATTTATTTATGGTTATTACTTTTTTTTCCTTGAGATGGATTTCACTCTGCCACCCAAGCTGGAGTGCAGTGGCATGATCTCGGCTCATTGCAATCTCGCCTCCTTAGTTCAAATGATTCTCCTGCTTCAGCCTCCCCAGTGGCTAGGACTACAGGCACGCGCCACCACGCCCAGCTGATTTTTATATTTTCAGTAGAGATGGGGTTTCACTATTTTGGCCAGGATGGTCTCAATCTCTTGACCTGGTGATTTGCCCGCCTCAGACTCCCAAAGTGCTGGGATTACAGGCATAAGCCACTGCACCCAGCCCAAAGAGAGAAATTCAAAATAACATTTTGTGAAACAAGCTGGAGAGCAAATGAGGCTGTAGCAGGAGAACCGTGTTCTAAGACACTGTCTGCTAGAAGAAAATTAAACAGATAGAATATCTGATATGTCTCAACATATTCAGGAGCTATTTTCAATTCTACCATTGAAGTTAGATATAAATTATTGATAGGGTGAACAGAAAGCTAAGCAAATCAAAAAACAAAGTTTGTGTACTATATTTACAAAGTGAAATGTAAAATAAAGGGAAAATAATAATAGTATCTAGCTCACCGATAAAAAAGAATCAGCAGTGTTTTAAATAAATATTTAACCAAAAGTTGTAGAGTAGGTGTATTAGAATTAAAAGGAAGTAAAGTTGTACATATAAAGAAAGAAGAGCAGAAGAAAGATACATCTTTATCTTCCATTACACAACAGCAATGTCTAAAATGTTTTTATTCCTAAATAAAATTTCAGCAAATATTGCAATTCGTATTATAAACATATTGTGCAAACCCTCCTGAAATTCATTTGAAACCTAATTCCATAGACTGTATACTGAATGTAAGGCCACAAAAGCAAAGTTAACTTCAGATAAATCTTAACACAGAATAAATCTCTTAGTTTTTCTGCCATTTAAGAAATTCATTTTTAGATGCAACATACTATACATACAAATTTATATAGGATTTAATAAAAATGCAAATAACATTATTATTCTGCAGCAAAAACCACTACAATGACAATATAGATCTAGTTCTTCTCCTCCTGGTTTCCATTTGCTTTGGGTAGAAAAATTGCCAACATTTACCTTTAAAAAAAATGTGTCATGACTTCAGGCAAATGATATAAACTCATTATGTCTTTATTTCTGAAAGAGTGAGATAATACCTCAAAGGTGGGAAAATATTTTTCATATGTGACAAAGAAAATTAAAGGTATAAATTTTAAAAAGAAATTTTCTGGCTTGCACAATTTCTGCTAAAAACTGTTGATAGTATTATAGTGATTCTCCTTTATGTGACAATTCACCTTTCTCTTGCAGCTTTTAAAATTATTTCTTTGTCTCTAACTTTTGACAATTTGAATATCACGTGTTGTGGTGTGGGGCTCTTTCGGTTCATCTCATTTGGAGTCCTATGGGCTTCCTAGATCTCGTTCTCTAATTTCTTTATCAGATTTGGGAAATTTTCTACCGTTACTCTTTTGAATATATTTCTGTCTCTTTCTCTCTTTCTGTTACTTATGGCATGCCAATTATGTATGTGTTCTCCTTGATTATCCCCCATAAGCTTTCAAGCTATTTTCACTCTTTCATTCTTTTTGTCTCCTCAGATTGACAGACCTGTCTTCAAATTCACTGATTGTCCACCGTCCTTTAAATTAGTATGCTGTTGAGTGCTTCTATTGAATTTTCAGTTCAGTTATAGCATTCTTCACATCTAATATTTCTCTTTGGTACTGCTTTATACTTTCTATCTCCTTGTCGAAGTTCTCAGCTTGTTCTTACATTGCTGTCTTGACCTCTGTGAGCCTCTTTATAACCATAATTTTGAATATCCTTGGGTAAATTACAAAAGTTTACTACATTTGGCTTGGTTTCTAGAAATTTACCTTGTTCTATTATTTGGAATATATCCTTGTTTCTTCATTTTCTTTGATCTCTATGTTGCTATCTGTACATTAGATAAGATACCATCTTGTAAGACTGGACTTATGTAGGAGGTTTTCACCAATCCATCCAGCCAGAGATTTTTTTAAATTGAATTTTGGGCTCTGGTATACATGTGCACATCCAGCATCCTGCAGGATTGTTGCATAGGTATACATGCCATGGTGGTTTGCTGTCTCCAATCCCCCTGTGCCCCCCGCCACCCTGTCGCCTATATTGGGCATTTCTAGTGGTGTTATCCCTCCCCTCCCCTCCCCTCCAGTCCCCCCCCCCCCACTTAGCACAGTGGATGTTGTTCTCTTTCCTGTGCACAAGTGTTCTCATTGCTCATCACCCGCTTATGAGTGAAAATATGCAGTGTTTGGTTTTCTGTTCTTGTGCCAGTTTGCTGAGAATGATGGTTTCTAGATTCATCCATGTCTCTACAAAGGACATGAACTCATCATTTTTTATGGCTGCATAGTATTCCATGGTGTATATGTGCTAAATATTTTCCTTGTCCAGTCTATCATCGATGGGCATTTGGGTTGGTTCCAGGTCTTTGCTATTGTAAACAGCACCACAATGAACATATGTGTGCATGTGTCTTTATAATAGAGCGATTTATAATCCTTTGGTTATATACCCAGTAATGGGATTGCTGGGTCAAATGGAATTTCTATTTCTAGGTCCTTAAGGAATCATCACACTGTCTTCCATAATGGTTGAACTAATTTACATTCCCAGCAGTGTAAAAGTGTTCCTCTTTCTCCACATCCTCTCCAGCATATGTTGTCTCCAGATTTTTTAATGATCGCCATTCTTACTGGTATGAGATGGTATCTTAATGTGGTTTTGATTTGCATTTCTCTAATGACCAATGATGATGAGCATTTTTTCATATGTTTGTTGGCCGCATATATGTCTTCTTTTGAAAAGTGTCTGTTCATATCCTTCACCCACTTTTGAATGGGTTTATTTGTTTTTTTCTTGCAAATTTATGTTAGTTCTTTGCAGGTTCTGGATATTAGCCCTTTGATGGGTAGATTGCAAAAATTTTTTCCATTCTATTGGCTGTCAGTTCAGTCTAATGATTGTTTCTGTTGTTGTGCAGAAGATCTAAAGTTTAATTAGATCCCATTTGTCTATTTTGGCTTTTGTTGCCATTGCTGTTGGTGTTTTAATCATGATCATGAAGTCCTTGCCTGTGCCTATGCCCTGGATGGTGTTGCCTAGGTTTTCTTCTAGGATTTTTATTGTGTTAGGTCTTATGTTTAAGCCTTTAATCCATCTGTAGTTAATTTTTGTATAAGGTGTAAGGAATCAGTCCAGTTTCAGCTTCCTGCCTATGGCTAGCCAGTTTTCCCAACACCATTTATTAAACAGGGAATCCTTTCCCCATTGCTTGTTTTTGTCAGGTTGGTCAAAGATCAGATGGTTGCAGATGTGTGGCATTGCCTCTGAGGCCTCTGTTCTGTTCCATTGATCTATATCTCTGTTTTGATACCAGTACCATGCTGTTTTGATTACTGTAGCCTTGTAGTATAGTTTGAAGTCAGTTAGCGTGATGCCTCTAGCTTTGTTCTTTTTGCTTAGGATTGTCTTGGCTATGTGGACTCTCTTTTGGTTCCATATGAAGTTTAAAGTGTTTTTTTCCAGTTCTGTGAAAAAGGTCAATTGTAGCTTGATGGGGATAGCATTGAATCTATAAATTTCTTTGGGCAATGTGGCCATTTTCACAATATTGATTCTTCCTAACCATGAGCATGGAACATTTTTCCATCTGCTTGTGTCCTCTCCTATTTCCTTTAGCAGTGGTTTGTAGTTCTCCTTGAAGAGATCTTTTACATCCTTTGGTAGTTTTATTCCTAGGTATTTTTTGGGGAGTTTGCTCATGATTTCACTCTCTGTCTGTTGTTTGTGTATGGGAATGCTTGTGATTTCTGCACATTGAGTTTGTATCCTGAGACTTTGCTGAATTTGCTTATCAGCTTAAGGAGGTTTGGGGCTGAAACGATGGGGTCTTTTAAATATACGATCATGTCATCTGCAAATAGGGACAATTTGACTACTTCTTTTCCCAACTGAATGCCCTTTATTTCTTTTTTCTCGCCTCTTTACTCTGGCTAGAACTTCTAATACTATAGTGAAGAGGAGTGGTGAGAGAGGGCATTCTTGTCTAGTGCCAGTTTTTAAAGGGAATCCTTCCAGTTTTTGCCCATTCAGTATGATATTGGCTGTGGGTTTGTCATAAATATCTTTTATTATTTTGAGATACATTCCATCAATACCTAGTTAATTGAGAGTTTTTAGCATAAAGGGCTGTTGAATTTTGTCAAAGGCCTCTCTGCATCTATTGAGATAATCGTGTGGTTTTTGTCTTTGGTTCTGTTTATGTGGTGGATTATGTTTATAGATTTGCATATGTTGAACCAGCCTTGCATCTCTGGGATGAAGCTTACTTGATCATGGTGGATAAGCTTTTTGATGTGCTGTTGGATTCGGTCTGCCATTATTTTATTGAAGATATTTGCATCAATGTTCATCATGGATATTGCCCTGAAATTTGCTTTTTCAGTTGTGTCTCTGCCAGGTTTTGGTATCAGGATAATACTGGTCTCATAGAAAGAGTTAGGGAGGATTACCTCTTTTTGTATTGTTTGGAATAGTTTCAACAGGAATGGTACCAGCTCCTCTTTGTACATCTGGTAGAATTTGGCTATGAACCCATCTGGACCTGGAATTTTTTTGGTTGGTAGGCTATTAATTGCTGCCTCAATTTCAGACCTTGTTATTCGTCTATTCAGGGTTTCAACTTCTTCCTGGCTTAGTCTTGGGAGTGCAAAAGTATCCAGGAATTTATCCATTTCTTCCACATTTACTGGTTTATGTGCATAGAGCTGTTTATAGTAAATCCTGGTGGTAGTTTGTATTTCTGAGGAATTGGTGGTGATTTCCCCTTTATCATTTTTTATTGCGTCTATTCAATTCTTCTCTCTCTCTCTCTTTTTTTATTAGTCTAGGTAGTGGTCTATTCTGTTGATATTTTCAAAAAAAAGAAAAAACAGCTCCTGGATTTATTGATTTTTTTAAAGGGGTTTTTGTGTCTCTATCTCTTTCAGTTGTACCCTGATCATAGTTATTTCCTGTATTCTGCTAGCTTTTGAGTTTTTTTTATCTTGCTTCCCTAGCTCTTTCAATTTTGACAATATGGTGTTAATTTTAGATCTTTCCTCACTTCTCTGGTGGGCATTTATTGCTATAAATTTCCCTCTAGACACCGCTTTAAATGTGTCCAATAGATTCTGGTACATTGTGTCTTCATTTTCATTGGTTTCTAAGAACATTTTTATTTCTCCCTTCATTTTATTGTTAATTCATTCGTCATGCAGGAGCAAGTTGTTCAGTTTCCATGTGATTGTGCATTTGAGTGCTTTCACCATCTCCTCAGCCAGAGATTTTAAAGTGCCTATCTGATGTAATCTTTGTGTCTGTCCAGATTGCTCTCTCTTGTTTTGGTAGAACCTGGAGCTTAATTAAGATGTGCCACAGCTTTTTAGTACGGAAAGACCAATAAAATAGGAGACAGACTCTTTAAGCATAGCTGAAGAGTTTGGGGTGTTGAATGTGGGTTCTAGTTCTTTCTATCTTCACAGTGAGTTTGGATCTGTGTGTCTATCTCCCACTCTTTCTGGTCTAAGCCAAGGAGAGGATCTGTGGCAAATGTCTACACTCATGATCAGGTCACATATTCTGATCCTGAAGGGAGAGATACTGGGAGTAGGCCCATTGTACATCCACCTGTTTGTTTTCCGTGGTCTTGAGCCACTCAGCATCACAAAGACCCTTTTTCAAGTTCTGGAGTTGGGTCGTTAAAGGGACAGTTTATTAGATGGAAGCTATGGAAACTGTGGTGCTTGGGGCATGGCCAAACACATTCCAGGGTAAATAGGCCTGAATTTATCTCTAAAATGATCCAGAGGGATCTTTCTCAGCTATGGAAGGGCTACTGGGTTTTTGCTCTTTGTTTGTTTGTTCTGCTCTGTTAGCTCCCCAATTCTAGTTTATTAGAGTCTATGTCATTGTATCCCTTCTGGAGAGAAAATGAGAGCTGCACAATCCTGCCCCTATTCTCCACTGCTTTAAGGGGCCATAACTCCTGGAAATGTTTGGACAACCATTTAAAACCACCTCTCGGATCAAGGGATACTCACATATGCCTAGTCTCGTCTGTCCTAGAACTACTAGGTTTAGGATGGAGTCTTTTGAAAGGTAACTAAACATGGGGCTCTCAGTAAGCATCCTATATCCCTTCTGGAAAAAAAAGGGGAGAGATTGTTGGGGAGGGGTTGTTTGCTTTTAGGCCCTTTCTTGCACTCTTTCAGAAGGATTAAATTCCAGGAGGATGATGTTCCAGGAGGGTGAAGTCCCTGGAGAAGTTTGCATACACATTAAAGACATTGCTTTTTTGTCTGCCATCTAGATGGACATGTATATGACAGTCCCTTCCACTCCCAGAGCTAAGATATTTGTGAATAACTCCTTCAGGTGGATGTTGTGACAGTTGAGGCACATGGTGTGGGTGCAGATTCCTTCCAGACTAGTGGCAGGTTAATAATTGACTCTAAAAGCCAGGCCACGCAGCAGCCACTGGAGGGGTGCATTATAAACTCCTTCCTGGAAGAAACAGAGATCTGTAGTTTTTTTAAGCCCTCTTTTTTTGCACTGTTCCTAGGATGATGAAGTCCCTAAAAGTGCTTGCATGCCCATAAAAAGTGAGTACTTTATTTCCTATTATCTGGAGGGAAAGGCATGTGTCTAATCCCCTCCATTCCCAGAGCCCATGAATTAAGAGTCAAACCACAGGGAAGCTTGGGATTAAAACCCTGTATGTGAGATCTAGACCCTCCTCTCCACAAGGAGAAAGTGAATGCTGGAAACTTATTTCCTAGTGTTATGGCACAATGCATACCTGGGGTGATGTTTGTGCCTGTGTGTGCATAAGTTTCTCCTTCCCATTCAGTGTGGATGTTCTCTCATATGCCCAGTAAGTAGGAGTCTCTCTACTGGGCAGTCAGACTGGTCTCTGACTTTCCCCCAGAGAGAACTGATCCATGAATAGATGTTTATTTGGTGTAAACGTGTAAAGGGAGAGTGACAAGCTTCCTATATTGCCATATTAGTAATGTCACTCCTTGCAGTTGCTAGTTTCTTGAGAAATTTATTAGCAAACTGCATTGTTTATAAATATGAATGACCAATTTTTTTCAACTTAATGTTTTCAACATCAAATTTTACATTTTCTCATAAGCACATACTAACACTTGCTTTTTAAGTTTCTTTTTCTCATTTTGGATTGACTTTATATATTCTTTGCATTCTAGCTTTCTAAATTATTTTACTAATTTATTTTTTTTTATTTTTCTGGGCACATAGCAGCAGTATATATATAGATACAGCCATGCAATGCGTAATAATTATGTCAGAGTAAATGGAGGATCCATCATATGAAGCACTTATCTTTTGTGTTACAAACTATCTAATTATACTCTTTTACTTATTTTTAAATGTACAATTAAATTATTGACTAGAGTCACCCTGCTGTGCTATCAAAATGTAGGTTTTATTCCTTCTTTTAAATTACATTCTGAAGTAGGCCATCTTCCCCTCTACTCTCCTTCACAGCCTCTGGTAACCATCCCTCTACTCTTGATCTCCATGAGTTAAATTGTTTTCATTTTTAGCTCCCATAAATGAGTCAGAGCATTGAAGTTTGTCTTTCTGTGCCTATCTTATTTCAGTTAACATAATGACCTCCAGTTCCATCCATGTTGTTGCAAATGACTGGATCTCATTCTTTTTTAGGGCTGAATAGTACTCCGTTGTGTATATGTATCACATTTTCTTCATTAATCTGTTGATGAACCCTTAGGTTGTTTCCAAATCTTGGCTGTTGTGAATAGTGCTGCAATAAACATAGGAGTGTAAATATCTCTTCGATATACTAATTTCCTTTCTATTGGGCATATACCTAGCAGTAAGACTGCAGGACTGTATAGTAGCTCTGCTTTTAGTTTGTTGAGGAATTTCCAAACTGTGCTCCATCCATATGGTTGCACTAGTCTACGTTCCCACCAACAGTTTACAAGAGCTCCCTTTTTGTCCATATCCTCACCAGCATTTGTTATTGCCTATCTTTTGGATAAAAACCAATTTAATTGGGGGGAGATAAATATCATTGTAGTTTTGATTTGCATTTCTCTGATGATCAATGATGTTGAGCACCTTTTGTCAACTTGTTGTGTATTTGTTTGCAATTTGTCTTCTCTTGAGAAATGGCTATTCAGATCTTTTGTGCATTTTAAAATAATTATATTTTTTTCCTATAAAGTTGTGGAAAAAGCTTGTGCTCCTTATACAGTCTGATCATTAATCCCTTGTCAGATGAGAAGTTTGCAAATATTTTCTCTCATTCTGTGAGTTGTTGCCTCAGTTTGTTGTTTTCTTTGCTGTGCAGAAGCTTTCTAACTTGTGATTCCATTTGTACATTTTTCTGTTGGTTAACTGGGCTTGTAGCGTATCATGCAAGAAATCTTGGTCCAGACCAATGTTCAGGAGACTTCTCCAAGGTTTACTGGTATTAGTTTCTTAGTTTGAGGCCTTAGATTTAAGTCTTTAATCCATTTTGGATTGATTTTTGTATATGGTGACAGACAGAAGCATAGTGTCATTCTTCTGCCTATGGTAATTCAGTTTTACCAGCACCATTTATTGAAGAGACCATCCCTTCCCTAATGTATGTTCTTGGCAACAGTGTCAAAAATGAATCCACTGTAAAGACATGGATTTGTTTCTGGTTCTCTATTCTGTTCCATTTTTTTTTTTTTTTTTTGATGCCAGTGCCATACTGATTTTGTTACTATAGCTTTGTAGTTTGGCTTGGCTTGAAGTCAAGTAATGTGATTCTTCCGATTTTTTTTTTCTTTTTGCTCAGGATAGCTCTGGCTATTCTGGAACTTTTGTGACTTCATATAACCTTTAGCATTTTTTAAAAATTTCTGTGAAGATTGCTATTGGTATCTTGATAGACATTGCACTGAATCTATAGATTGCTTTGGGTAGTATGGATATTTTAACAACATCAGTTTTTCCTGTCCATGAACATGGAATATCTTTTCATTTCTTTGTATTTGCTTCAATTTTTGCATCAATGTTTCATAATTTTTTGCAGTTTTTCTTATAGAGGACTTTCATTTCTTAGTTTAGGTTAATTCCTCGGTATCTTATTTATATCTGCTATAAATGTTATTACATTCTTGATTTCTTTTTCAGATAATTTACTATTGTCATATAGAAATGCTACTGACTTTTGTATGTTTGTTTTGTATGCTGCAACTTTACTGAATTTGTTTAACAATTCTAATCATTTTTTGTGGAGTCTTTAGGTTTTATCAAATATAAGATTATGTCATCTGCAAACAAGAATAATTTGTTATCTTTTTTTTTTTTTTCTATTTGGATGCCTTTTATTTCTTTCTCTTGTCTGGTTGCTGTAGCTAGGACTTCCAGGTAGTCTTCTTTGGGTTGTCTCTGCTTCATGTTCTATAACTTTCTTTTACTTGAATATTGAAGTTTGGGAAGTTAACTGTTATTATCCCTTTGAATAAACTGTCTACCCCTCTTTCTCTACCTCCTTTTTAAGGCCAACAGCTCTTAGATTTGCCCTTTTGAGACAATTAGCTAGATCCTGCATGCATGCTTGTTTTTTATTCTTTTTTATTTGTCTCCTCTATGTATTTTCAAATAGCCTGTCTAGAGACATTTAATAACCAAACTCCAAAAAGTTAAGGATAAAGAAAGGATCCTAAAAGCAGCAACAGAAAAGAAACAAATAACATACAATGGAGTGTCAGTACATCTAGCAGACGTTTCAGCAAAAACCTTACAACTATGAGAGAGTGGCATAACACTATGTTTCTTGAGGGGATATTAATTCATATAAAATAGATTTTTCTAGCAAATAACTTATTACTCAGAAAATCATTAATGTGTTAAATATTTTAATTATAGATGCTGTTGGCTGCAAATAATGAAATAACCTCTTGTCAATTAATTAAATAATGAAATAAAGATTTATTGTAAATAACAAGAAGTCTAAAGGTAGATACTTTCAAGGTGGATTCAATGTCTCAATGTCACTAAAATTCCAAAGCGTTTCCACTCATTATACTAAGCAACCTGGCTGTGTATTTTCAGTTTGTGTCTTCATGGTTTTAAGATTAGTGTTGCATCTCTTTGTATCATGTCCTTGCACAATAAAATTCAAAGGAAAAAGAAAGTTAAGGTTCTGTCATCACAGCACTGTCTTTTTAACAAGGAAGATGTCAGATGCTCTCATATACAACAGATTTCTCTCTCTCTCTGTTTCTCTCTCTCTCTCTCTTTCTCTCTCTCTCTCTCTCGCTCTCTCTCTCTCTCTCTCTCTCACACACACACACACACACACACACACACACACACACACACAGTTTTTCTTTCATCTTTTTGGCCACCACTATGAGCTAGGTTTACTGCAAGGGAGCCTAACAAATGGGAATCTGACATTTTCAGCCTTTATGAAAAGTGACCTTTGGAAGGAAGTAAAAGGGAAGACCTAAATGGTAGTTAGATAGTCAAAGCACAGTGTTCGCCCCTGCTTCAGTATCAAATTTCAGTACTGAATACAATTTTTAGATGAATCAATAAAGTAATTTAATGATTATGTGGTAAATCACCAAAATTTAAATTCAGTGGTTTTGTCGGGCTTTAAAAAAAATAATTGTGGATTTACAGTAACTTCCAAAGAAATGTGCAGTGCAGTCCAGCGCACCCTTCACCCAGCCTCCTTCAATGTCAATATTATCCATAGCTAGAATACAATGTCAATACCAGGAAATCAATATTGATATAATTCATAAATTTATTCAGATGTCACCAGTCAGACTTGTACTTGGAATGCATACATGTTGTATATACAGCTTTATACAATGCTATCACATTTGTTTTTTTCTGCAATTACCATTGCAATCATGATACATTACTGTACCAATACCAGAGGCTCCCTTATGTGACTTCTTAGTAGCTACACCCACACCTTCCCCTAATTCCTAACCACTGGTACCCACTAATCTATTCTTTGCCTCTATAATTATGTTATTTATTATTATAACATATTATTATCATTAATACTAGGTTATTTGATGTGTTTTTAACTTAGTTTGAATTTATTTAAAAGATAAAACTTAACACTGAGGAAATAAGAACTAATAAAATTCTCAAAATTATATGTAAATGTAGCAAACCAATTATTCTTAATAACTTTCATATGTAACTTACAGTTTAGATGTAAAATACATCAACTGTTATATCTCCAAGAAGATTAGTTTTAAAAAGTCTTTTAATCAAACAATGGTAAGTTGATCCAATTTTCTACTACAAGGAAAAACACCACTTTGACAGAGTCCTCACTGTATCTCAAAAAAGGGAGATAAAGTAAGAATATTGAGTCTAAATCATTGTTTAGAATGGGAGGCATTATGAAGGAAGAGTTTGGATAAGTAAAATCTTATATATTATGTTAGCTGTTTACAGCAGTGAGTATTCTATTTTCCAGACAAGAGAGCTGTTTGTCCAAAGGAGCAAACTGTTTGCCCAGATAAATTGGGTCACAGCAATTTCCTGAAGTAAACAGTGGTTATTTTTTGGTTTATACTTTTACCTTCCTGATGAAGAGTTTCCTGGGACAAAACAAATACGTTATCATATTATCACAAGAGGACACAGTTCTCTGTCATTTCTTGTTTTTATGCCTGTGCTGGATAATAAATCAATATAATCTGGGGATATGATCAGTCCAAATCTGGATCACTCTTTGTGAAATTATGATGACATAATAAGTTTTTTTCTTGTGATCAATTCAACCTTTCCAATGTTTACTTTTTATTATTTTGGTGAATGATTGTTTGGGGGACAGTGGCTTTGTAACAGCATTTAAGATTCTGGAAATCATATATTTGAATGTTGCAACATGGCAAATACTAAGAAAATAGTTTTTCATTTTCTTCTAAACTGGGAGCTAAGAGTACCCAAATTAAACCACCACAACAGATCCTTTCACCAATCTAAAAAAACTGTAAGATGAGATATTGGAGTATTAACCAAACCATATTGATATGGCTTGGCTGTGCCCCACCCAAGTCTCATCTTGAATTGTAACCCCTATGTGTTGAGGGAAGGTCCCTGGTGGAAGGTGACTGAATCATAGGGGTGGTTACCTCCATGTTATTCTCATTAGAGTAAGTGAGTTTTCACAAAATCCAATAGTTTAAAAGTGTTTCACAGTTTCCCCTTCACTCTCTCTCTCCTGCCACTATGTAAGATGTGCCTTGCTTTCTTTTCAACTTCTGCCATGATTGTAAGTATCCTGAGGCCTCCCCAGTGATGTGAAACTGTGAGTCAATTAAAACTCTTTTCTTTATAAATTACCAAGTCTGAATTTCTTTATAGTAGTGTGAGAATGGACTAATACAGAAAATTGGTACTAGAAGTTTGGGGCACTTCTACAAAGATATCTGAAAATGTAAAAGCAACTTTGACAGGCACAGGTCGGAAGAATTAGGAGAGCTCAGAAGAAGATAGGAAGATATGGGGAAGTTTGGAACTTCCTAGAGTCTTGTTGAATGGTTTTGACCAAAATGCTTACAGTGATATGTACAATGAAGTCCAGGTTAAGGGGTTCTCAAACAGAGATGAGAAACTTATCAGGAACTGGAGTAAAGGTCACTCTTGCTATACCTTAGAAAAGAGACTGGCAGTCTTTTGCCCTTACCCTAGAGATATGTAGAACTTTGAACTTGAGATAAATTAGGATATCTGGCAGAAGAAATTTCTAAACAGCAAAGCATTCAAGAGGTGATCTGTTTTTTCTTGACAGTGTACAGTTATATGCATTCACAAAGAGATCATCTGAAATTGAAACTTATGTTTAAAAAGAAGCAGAGCATAAATGTTTGGAAAATTTGCAGCCTGACCATGTGGTAGAAAAGAAAAACTTATTTTCTGGGGAGAAATACAAGCTGGCTACAGAAATTTGCATAAGTAACAAGGAGCTGAACATTAATAGCCAGGACAATGGGAAAATGTCCCCTGGGTAGTTCAGAAGTACGTACAGCAGCCCCTCACATCCCAGGTCCAGAGGCCTAGGAGGAAAAACTGACTTTGTGGGCCGGGTTAGGGCCCCACTGCTCTGTACAGCCTTAGGAAATGGCTCCCTGCATCCCAGTCACTCCAGCTTCAGCCATAGCTAAAACGGCCAAGGTACACCTCCAGCCATGGCTTTAGAGAGTCCAAGCCCCATGTCTTGGCAGCTGCCACCTGGTTTTGGGCCTGCAGGTGCACAGAAGACAAGAGTTGAGCTTTGGGAGCCTCTGCCTAGATTTCAGAGGATGATATGATTGCCTGAATGTCCAGAAAGAAATTTGCTGCAGGAGCAGAATCCTCATGGAGAACCTCTACTAGGGCAACGCCGAGGGGAAATGTAGGGTTGAAGCCTCCACACAGAGTCAGCACTAGGGCACTGCCTAGTGAAGCTGTGAGAAGGCCACCATCCTCCAGAGTCCAGAATAGTAGATCCACTGACAGTTGCACTTTACACCCGGAAAAGCTTCAGGCATTCAATATTAGCCCATGAAAGCAGCCACAGGGGACCTGCAGACCCATGGGGTGGAGCTGCCCAAGACCTTGGGAGCCCAGTTGTTGCCCAAGACTTTGGGAGCCTAGCATGCCCTAGATGTGAGACATGGGGTCAAAGGAAATTATTTCAGAGCTTTAAGATTTAATGATGGCCTTATTGAGTTTTGCACTTGTGTGGGGCCTGCAACCCCTTTGTTTTGGCCAATTTATCCCATTTGGAATAGAAGTATTTGCCCAATGCCTGTACCCCACTGTATCATGGAGGTAATGAACTTGCTTTTGATTTTACAGGCCCATAGGCAGAAGAGACTTGTCTTGTCTCAGATGAGACTTTGGACTAGGACTTTTGGGTTAATGCTGGTATGAGTTTAGACTTTGGGGAACTATTGGGAAGCCATGATTGCTTTTTGAAATGTGCAAAGGACATGAGATTTGGTAGGGGCCACGGATGGAATGATATGGTTTGGCTTTGTGTCCCCACCAAAATCTCATCTCAAATTGTCATCCCCACATATTGAGAGAGAGACCTAGTAGGAAGTGACTGGACCATAGGGGAAGTTTCCCCCATGCTGTTTTCATGAGAGTGAGTTCTCATGAAATCTGATCAATTAAAAGTATTTGGCTGCTCCCCCCTTGCTCCTGCACTCTCCTGCTGCCATGTAAGACATGCCTTGCTTCGCCTTCACCTTCCACCATGTCAGTAAGTTTCCTGAGGCCTTCCTTGCCGTGCAGAACTGTTGAGTCAATTAAGCCTTTTTATAAATTACTCAGTCTCAGGTAGTTCTTTAGAGCAGTTTGAGAATGCACTAATACACATATTTATCATTATATATATGTATATATATTATAAGTTGAATTATGTCTCCTCAAAATTGACTTTTTGAAGTCCTAAACCTCAGTACTCTAGAATGTGACTATATTTGCAGAAAGGTCCCTTAAAGAGGAAATTAAGTTAAAATAAAACGGTAATGATAGGCACTAGTCTAACATGATTCTCAAACAGAGCTGAGAAACTTATAGGAGATTAAAATACATGCAAGCACAGAAGAGGAGCAAGTAGAAGACAAAGGAATAAGATGGCCACCTACAAGTCAAAGACAGAGTCCTCAAAAGAAACCAACCCTGTGGATAACTTGATCTTGAGCTTCTAGCCTCCAGAAATGTGAGAAAAAATAATTTATGTTGATTAAGCCACCCAGTCTATGGTGCTTCATTATGGTATCCCTAGGAAAACTAGCACGATACATATTTGTATTTTTCTGTAACTCCTAAACCAAGTATTATCTTACGGGTTATGTTACCATCTGGCCTTAGTCTGTCAATACCTAAGACTGAGTAATTTATAAAGAACAGAAAGTTATTCCT
Organism: Cheracebus regulus; assembly: GCA_963574635.1. NCBI lineage: Eukaryota > Metazoa > Chordata > Mammalia > Primates > Pitheciidae > Cheracebus > Cheracebus regulus. The sequence goes on along the minus strand of CAUYQU010020884.1, from coordinate 6,997 downwards.
CACATTTTTGGAGGCTGGGAGGACTAAGATCAAGGCACAAGCATCTGGTGTTGGGTGAGGGCCTTCTTGCTGTATCTTCCCAAGGTGGAAGGTGGAAGAGCAAAACCAGACAAACTGTGTCCAAATGTAGTAGAAGAGGAGAAGTGTGAGCCCACTCCCAGAAGCCTATTTTTAGCAGCATTAATAAATTCATGAGGATGAAGCCCAGCCCTCGTGACCTAAACAGCTCTGATTAGGCCCACCTTTCAATACTGTTGCACTGGGATTAGGTTTTTGACATATAAATTTTGGAGGACAAGTTCTGATTAAAGCACTATCTTTATCCAAAGTAACCAAATTTGGTTTTTCAAATTAAAAATAAAAAGAACTCAGCCAATTTATAAACCCAAATCTACCAGATTAATATTTTTGTTTTATTGACCATTTAAAGAAAATTGCTTGTATTCTTACTCTACAACCATAGTATAATATATAAAAATAATAGAGTAGATATAACAGTGATTAGTGACAAATGTTTTGCCTCTTTTTTCCTTAGAAATTGTCCAAGTACACAAAGATTAAATTATTACCTCAATACAATATTAGCTTCAGGCTTTAAAGTTAAATAAAGTTCTAGAAATTAAAGTTAAGCAAATTAAGTATATGTAATTGGTTGTAATGTAAGAAATTATAGGCTTAATCACTGTAGAAGTTATTCATTATTATGAATCCTTTTAGTTAAATACTATTGTATTATTTTTCAATCTTAAGACAATTTGTAGAAACACTAATGACTCAACCCATGGAACTAATGTAAAAATTTTGTGTGTGTGTGTGCTTTAGGTTCTGGGGTACATGATTGTTATAAATTACTCAGTCTCAGGTATTTCTTTATAGCAATGCAAGAATGAACTAATACAGGGCCTTCAGGATCAAAACCAACTTTTCCACAGAGTACTCATTCAAACCACCGAAGATCACATTTCAAACAAATTTCTAGCACCTGAACATTGATGAAAAAGGGATTGTCGCATAGGTACATACATGGCAAGGTGGTTTGCTGCCTTCACCGCCCCCCGCCATCACCTATACCTGGTATTTCTCCCCTCATTATCCCTCCCCACCCTTCCCACCCCCGCTGTCCCTCCCCTAGCCCTCCCACAACTGACTGCAGTGTGTGATGCTCTCTCCTTGTGTCCATGTGTTCTCATTGTTCAATATCTGCCTGTGAGCGATAACATGCAGTGTTTGGTTTTCTGTTCTTGTGTCAGTTTGCTGAGAATGATGGTTTTCAGATTCATCCATGTCCCTAAGAGGGACATGAACTCATCATTTTTTATGGCTGTGTAGTATTCCATGATGTATATGTGCCACATTTTCTTTATCCAGTTTAAAAATTTTTGAAAGTTTAACAAAAATTAAACTCAAAGCATGTAGTAACTAAAATACTGCACTAACGTTTTTACATTGTGGCAAAACTAGGGAGAAAACAAGTATTTAAAACTAAAATTAAAATATCTTAATCTTCAGAGTTATCTCTTGTTCTGGAATATCACATGAACTGTAAGAAAATATTATTTATAAACCTTTATATTATTTCCAAATTTTAAAGACTCTTCAAATCTTGACAAAATCCATAACTTCTAACTTTTGCTTAAGCCGTTTCTCAAACTCACATTATGCTTTTTAAAATCTGAATTTGTTTCTGCATTTATTTTGTAACAACACCTGTGTTTTCATACACTGTGAGTTCAAAAGTTTAAAAAAATGTGCTGAATTTAGATTTCTTTGAGAGATAGTCCAGGGTATCTCACTTGAAAATTGCCAAAGATGATGTAATTCCATACATATATGCCAGAATTTTTAATTTTTACTTAAATAATTTTTCTATTTAAATTTTATAGCATTTAATATTAGTTTTGAGGAGACTCAGTGCTTTTTTTAAGCTTAAACAATGAAGTCATTTATTATATCATTTAGTAATTTACTAGATCTAAGTCATTCCAAGTTTAGTTAACTTAGTGATCCAAAGATGTCATCAGAAGCCAAGTGTCTTCCATGTTTCAAATTATACTATATTCAGCATATGGGCCTTTTCCTGTTTATCTCCTTAGGGCACTTTACTGCTGTAGTTTTGTGTGTGTGTGTGTGTGTGTGTATGTGTGTGTGTGTGTGTGTGTGTGTGTTTTAATTCTAAGATCAATTTTTATTTCTACCAAAAAAAAAAAAAGAGGCAGTCAAAACAATTTAAGACACATTGAAAGGATATTACTGAGTGAGCTTCAAGTGTAGCTTGACTCTGAAAAGGCTGGGAATCCAAGGAAGAGGGAAGTCTGCCTTGTTCCTGGGCTAGCTGGCTGCTCTGAGGACAAAGGAGCCAGTAGAGGTCCTGGAGACCCACGCTGGTGCTCTAAATAGCTGTCCTGCCAATTCCAATTCCAATCTCCCACAGGATCAGACTGTGCCAGGGGAGGGCTGTGGTGGGCATCCAGGAGATGGAGAGTGAGCCCCATGGAGCATTCCGATGGAACTTGGTGACAGATGAGCTTGAAATTTCAAATGGACATTCTGGCTTTAGCATTGCTTGCAAGGACCAGAAGATCTAACTAGCTGCAGGGAGGAGTGCCACTCTTTGTATCTGGAATCTTTCTGGTCAAAGATTCACCACATGCAGTATGCACAACATCTTGTTGCCTGGCAGGCCCTCCCTTCAGGGTCACCACAGACCTGTTATTATTGGGTTTCCCTACGCAGGTCAGGCCCAGCCGGAGATCAGTCACACACCCTAACATCGAGATTTGCCCATGTCATTGACTATATTGTAGTAACATTAGCTGGATATTTACAGGAGAGCTGGTTTTCTTTACATGGATTTTTAGGGAGCAGGCTAGAGGGGAGGGGTGTGGCTGATTGCTTGTTTTTAAAATTTTTAAATGATGTTATAAACTGGGAGTCAGAAGAATTTAAACCAACTTCCACATCAAGCAGTCCAAATAAGCAAGAGGAAATCCACCAGAAACGCAAGGTCCTCTCCTCTCCTATGCATAGGAGCCAGGGCCTGGGTCTGGTGAATAAATGAATAAGAAACTGAGTGCAAGAAGTGGAAATTGCAAGGGCAGAGGAAGAAAGGGAATCACATTTTTTCCCTTTGTTTTTAACCTTATGAGCTAAGCATAGATAAGATTTTTTTGGATAACTTTGGACAAGAAAAGGAAAATTGTTTTTTTGAAGTAGATTGAAGCAGTGATTTAAAAAAAAATGCAGAATGAAAGCATCTTAAATTTTTTGTCTTTTCTTTATGTGTTACTAGATCACTTTTGATTGAGAAAACTGTGGAAAGCTAGTAACTGCCCCAAGTGAACTCAGGGGATGGCACATGTCAATTTTCCACAGAGCCTTGCTTTGTGAGTGTCTGAATGTACTGCTCCCAGGCAAGGGCTCTGCTTACATTTGCTGGAATCAATTGTAGCAGATTTTAGTTTACAAGTCACTTTTGACTATATTACCTGGTAATATAGTCAACATTCTTACAGAATTTTTTACGAGCCTCAGAGTATTCTTCAGGTAGGTCAGGGTATGCTTGGGATGGGGATAGTTCATCAGTGCTATGAGACTGACTGGATTACTTAACTGGTTTTGGTTACCGGCTTCTAGCTTTCAGCACTAATTACTGGCAGACAGACCTTCCCTTTTTCATCAATGTTCAGGTGCTAGAAATTTGTTTGAAATGTGATCTTTGGTGGTTTGAATGAGTACTCTGTGGAAAATTGGTTTTGATCCTGAAGGCCCTGTATTAGTTCATTCTTGCGTTGCTATAAAGAAATACCTGAGACTGAGTAATTTATAAAGAAAAGAAGGTTAATTGGCTCACGGTTCTGCAGGCTGTACAGGAAGCATAGCTGCATTTGATTTTGGAAGGTCTCAGGAAGCTTCCAATTATGGCGGAAGGCAAAGGGGGAGTAAGCACATCACATGGTGAGAACTGGAGGGGTGAGGAGAAGTACCACCCACTTTTAAACGATCAGATCTCAGACTACATCTTCCAAGAACTCGCTCACTATCTGGAGGACAACACCAAAGGGATGGTGCTAAACCTTTCATGAGGATTCTGCCTCCACATTCCAATCACCACCCACCAGCCCCTACCTACAATATTGGGGATTACATTTCAACATGAGATTTGGGTGGGGACAAATATCCAAACTAAATCAGGCCCTCTTATCATGTGGAGACTTGTCCTTCATCCACCTCCTGCTGACCACCATCTTGGACCCCTCAACTACTACAGTTCAACATCTCGTATCCTCATGCAACAAAACCCAGTTAGGAAGGGCTGTTTATCATTGCTTATGTTTGTATTTTTTAAAACTTTTAATTTTGAAATAACTGTAGATACAGGAAGTTGCAAAAAATTGTGCAAAGAAGACTGCTGCAAGTGTAGTCTTCTCTTAGTTTTCCTCAATAGGTACATCTTATATAATTGCAGTACAATATTAAAACCAACTGACATTCAATACAATGTGTATGCATAGTTTTATATTATCAGTTGTGTAGATTAAATTAATAACTTGGCTTTTCACTCAGCATGCCCTTGAGATCTGTCCAAGACATGCAAGTTGTATGTATTAATAATTCATTCTTTTTTTATTGCTGAGTGCATTCAATGGTATATATGCATCACAGTTTGTTTAACCATTCATTTGTTGAAAGACATTTTGGTTTTTTCAGTTTCTAGCCACTTCTTACAAAGCTGCTTTCAACAATCATATATAGGTTTCTATGTGGACATGTTTCTCTACCTCCCACTCTACCTCCAGAATAAATTCTTAGAAGTGCAAGTGCTCAATTGTCTAGAAGTATGTATATGTTTAGTATTTTTAAGTAACTGCCGCATTATTTTCCAGATTTCAAAGTCCTACCAGTATTTGGTATTATCACTGTTTTGGTTCTTTCAGAAGGTATGTAGTGATATCTCATTTTGGTTTCGATGGCTGCAGAGGAACTGGATCTTGCATACATTTCTGGTAGGACTAGGAAATCTGGAAATACAAATGTAATCCAAATTAGGTATCACTACATTTTCCTTTAGGAAGAACTAAAATAGTGACAATACCAAATGGCATTTTAGATTACATTTGTATTTTAACTGCTAGTGATGTTAAACATTTTTTCATGTGCTTTTTTGTCATCTTTATATCCACTTCAGTGACATGTTTCTTCATGTCTTTGTCCCTTTTCTAACTGTATTGTTTACTTGGGTGGAGGTTGTTTGCTGGTTTTACTGTTGAGTTTTGAGAGGTTCTTTTATATTCCAATTGAAATCTTTGTCAGATATGTAGTTTACAATTATTTTCTCTCATTCCATAGCTTGTCTTTTAATTTTGTTATAAGGGTCTTTCTCAGAGCAAATGTTTTTGATTTTGATGAAGTCCAAATTATTGATTTTTCCTTTTATGGGGGGTACTTTTGGTATCATGTCTAAGAACAGGTGACCAAGCCTAGGTTCCAAAGTTTTCTCCTATATTATCTTCTAAAAATATTATGGTTTTGAGTTACCTGTTTTGACTTGGTTTTTAAGGAAAGGATATGATGTGGATCAAGGTTTATTATTTTTGTCTATGGATATTTAATTGCTTTACTACCATTCATTGAAAAGAATATCCTTTCTTCTTTAAATTTCCTTTGTCAAAAGTCAGATGTTTGCATTTGTGTTGGTCTATTTCTGGGTCTTAAGTGCTTTTAAGTAAATTACTAGAGTTGGTCATATTAATTTTTTCACCGGTTTTGCTATCCTGGTGTCAGTTTTCAATGTCTGTATTTTATTCAGACAACCCTTAGAGATCAGTAAAATTACAAAATATAAAATTATTTTTTGATGTAACATGTTTTACATCAATTAAAAGCACATATGAGTATTTGAACTTATGTTAAATGTTTATTCAAACATTTCTTGTCTGATCACTCTCCCATCTTTTCCGTCAAAAAACATTAGAGATTATATTCTACAACATTAGATTATACTCACAACATAAAAGTTCGGTTCTCTAATCAGATGAAATATTCAAAACAGTGATTGGGAAAGCTCTCCTATTCTAATGGAATGATATGATATCATTTGGAACATCACGTAATTAAATACTAGAAATGAGCTATTGTTGAAATGAGAACACTGTCTAAATGAATAATCTTTACTTACACAATTCTTTGCAATGTTTAAAAACTGGCCAGAAAATTTTGGTCTTGCAAAAAAGATCTGAAATGTAATTTTTTTCCTCTTTAATTCTCTGTAAAGAATGAACCTAAGAAGAAAGGGAAATTGTTTCACTGATGTTCAACGTAGGGCAACTTTAACTGAATTACTCCAGGGAAACAACAGCCAGTTCCTTTAAAATCATCAAGTTTTATCTCCATTCCCCGGGAATGTATAAATAAACTATCTAAGTCTCTACAGAGAACAAAGCAGATAGAAGCCAGATGACTAAGCACTGGCCTTCTGTTTTTCAAACACGTTCCCTGAACCTATTGTGTAACTGACGCTCAGGCTTAGGACTGGTCTTTTTCAGCTTTCTTCATTTCACTTCATTAAAAACAGGTCAGATTAAACACATATGCGTGAAACTCAGCAAATGGAAAGAAAACATTTGACTCTCGGTTTGAGTCAGTACAAAACTACATTAGTAGCATATAAAACATAAGTGATTTTACATGAATTCGTTATCTTATATGTCAAGATGAGAAAAAGAAAGCAGACCAGTTTTTCCAATTATTGCCATAGTCACTCTTCTCAAACCACCTTGAATTCTTGCAAGCTCCAAGCTAACTCCTGTAAGCCATTTTTTAAATTATAATGCCTATGATAAAAAATTAAATTTTTTTTTTTTAGAAAAAGAGAGAAAAGGAGAAAGAAAGAAACAGCAAAAGAAAGAAAAAAAGAATGAAAGAGAGAAAGAAAGAGGAAGAGAAAGAGGGAGAGAGAATAGGATTCTTGTTTTATTGCCCAGGCTAGAATACAGTCAAA